>VYZQ01028791.1:191115-204149 GCA_013400655.1 Mystacornis crossleyi
AAACACCCTGTTTTTTCAGGTTTTTTTCCTCCCTTTCAACTGCTATTCGAGCTTTACTAAGATTTCGGGTATTTAATGGTCGTGCTTACAGATATGTACACAAGGAGTTGACCAATCTTCTAAATAATCCATTACACATAGCATAGCACCAGGTATGTGTAATTTGTCGCAATAGGGAGGCATTGGAGAAATTCACTGTTTTACTCTACATCTCCAAATCATGCCTGTTCTGCCAAGAGGCCAACAAAATCCTCAACTGGAAGTTAGGACAGATTATTAAATCTTACCCTCTTTACAATAGAGAATCTGGCTGCTTGTGTACAAAAAAAATGCTACACTGCTTGTGTAAAAGTGCTTTCAGTAAGAGTGGATGTGATTCATACCCATTTTAACACCCTTTGACAAGAGGGGTTTTTTTAAATTACTCAGTATACATACAAAAGTGCAGCTCTGCTTGTATCATTTTTTTTCATGTAAGGATATTTAACTATCCCATCCCCAAATTCTTCATTTTTTGTTTCTTTCATTGCCAACTAGATTAGTCCTGGCATATCTGCAAGCTCTGCTCTTTCATTCACCCTGATATTATATTTATTATTCATATGTTACAGAAACACAATATCGCAAGCATGCCTTCCTTTTAAAAGGGTCTGTCAAGCACCAGCCAGTGCACACATGGAAGTGTCTGACTGGAGCCTTAATACCAATTGCCCCCATCTTACACTTTGAATATTCATTTGTAGTTGTGCAGACTGGCATAAAAATGTGGCTGTTTTTCTTTAATTTTACTGTTGTATATGAACAGTAAGGTACTGCTCTCTTTTACATTTTTAAAGGAAGATGACAAGTTGGAGACATCTGCCTAATTAAATGGTAGTTATATATTTCAGCATAGGGACAAGACCGTAAGGACACGGTCCAACCTAAATTTATCTGTTTTAGAGGTTGCTTTTTTACCAAAGCTAGTGACTAAAATCTCAGCGTCATCCTGCAAGAGACGTAAGTACTCGATCCAAAACCAGTCATTTATACCATGGAATGTTACTACTGGGATCAGACTCCACTAGACAGAGCTGTACTTCCAGATCGTGACTCTCAGTGCCTAAAGCAGTTTACAAGGGAGAGGGGAAGTGTTATCTCTGTATTCACACAGCTGCCTTCAGGGAAAGGTAACATGAGAACACTGCATTGATTTACATTAACCAGAACACAGACTATGTCTGCAAATGTAGATGCAAACTTTCACAATACATTACAAGTTTCATTAGTTCAAGGTTCAACTCTATTTTCAATACATATTTAATTTTGCTACTAGTTGTCTCATCTTTCACCTCACAGTAAGAAGTAAGATTACAGTAGGTTTAAAATCAAGCACCTCTAATGTCCCATTAGGAGAAATTTCAAACCCTCCATCCTGGAAGAATAACTGATAGCAAATTTTTTTCAGTATCAAAATCCCTGTCTGGAAAACAGAAAGATGCCTGTACTGTATGAATATGCCTCACTTATTTGAGATTACAGCCTGCAGAGCAGAGTGCAAGCTATCACTCTTTTAGATTCACAGCCCCTCAGCCAAAGCCATGGCACTTGCTGTGTGCCAGCTCTTACCCAGCAGTAGCTGAGGAACAAGTGATCTTTCATTTGCCAGTGAAGTAAAACCCACACAGAATAATTACCGAGCAGCAGCCAACATGCTGTAAATCAAAAGTTGTTGCAGAGCCACCCTCTCAGAGGCAGCAAATTTTCTGGTTTTGTATTAGAGATCTGGACTAATCTGAATTTGGAGAAGACCACATGATGGTCCAAGCACAGGTCTTGAAGAACATGCCTTTTCCCTGCTTACTAGGCACCCCAGGTGAATAGGAAGTTGGAATGAATGGTCTTAAATCATATTAAACCCACTGCTCTTAGTAACCCAGGCATTTAAGAACAATGTTGCATTCTCGAGCAAACAAATTTTCCCTTCTCTTAGGGTTTTCCAAGCCTGTCTGCACTAGTGGTAACAGAAGCCGCTGGAAAAGGCTAGGAAATGGCTGGGAAGGGGATGCCACAGGACAAGGCAGCTCCCAGACAAGTCCTCTTTTCGAGGATCTTCACTTCCATGTGAGCTTGTCACTAAGGCCACTGAAAACAAAAGTATCGCACTAGACTGCAGACTAGGACTCTGTTATCCACACAGCTCTTCTGTAAGATTGTCAAGGAATAAGCCTTATTCCACAATCTACTCTAAGCAACAGGAGCCACAGCATTTAGTACCCTTTCAAAAAGTTTAGCCATCCAGCAGAAGATAGTGATTTGAAAAAATAATTAAACTCACATGGATGGCCTCAGTACTGTGAGAAAATAACCAATTCCCCAGCAGCATGTCACTTGGGATAGGTTCAGCAGGTTTGCTCATTCCTGTCCACACCCATCCCAGGAAAGAGCGTGGGCCTGTCTGGAGTGACACTCCCCCCAGCCCTCCCCCCACAGCCAAGTACAAGTTATGGGATGCCACAAGTTACAATTGGCTTTTAACAGGGACTTGTTGAGAGTCCCCATGCCAAACTTTCTTATTAAAGATGCTCTACTTGATAAATTATTGTGTTCAGACCACTTGGAAATTGGAGAGGTGGATTGAGAGGTACTTCATAGTTACAACTTAAGGAGATCCTATCACCACAGGGTCTGAGCCATGCCAGACAGGCATAGCAAGGTGCCTACTGAATCCATATTCCTGTGATTGTCAAAATGTCTAAATGTCTCTGATATGAACCACAGAGAGGCCACTGCTGCCATAAAAAGCCGTATTAGTTTGTTCAACAGCCTTTATGTAAAGCTATAAAAGATGGAAGACTTGCCTGCCAGAAGTTTTCCATCATGTCTTCCACAACCTATGTACTCCAATCTATGCAACAGAACTTTTCCATCTTAACAGCTGTAAAGGAAGGAACCCCATAACTGATACTAAACTAAAGTCTTCAACAACTCCATTATATTTTAACAGGGAATGGCTTCACTTCGGTGTTTAAAAACTACCTGTGACTGAAAACGCCACTGTTTCCAGTATTATTTTTCAGAGACAAAATAACCTTCAGTCTAATGAAACTGAATTCACTGACACTGCTCTTCCGTGAGCCAAATTATTCCAAAAATTCATCTGCCTGTAACAAGCACTGACTAATGCCCTCTCAGTACAAAACAGAAGCTAACTTGCAGCAGATGTTACTTTAAAATCTCTTCTAATTTTGGCCAACTCAAGAATATTCAGATCAATGCACAGCATGTGCAGGCTCAGAGTGCTGATATGCTCGGTTTCAGCGTGGTATCGCACACACACACGTGGCTCACGTTCACTCCGGAGTGTTGATCCATTAAAATCATAAAGAGCATTTCTCCTTGCACTTATTATTTAATTGGCCAAATTTCTACAAGCATATGGGAAAAAAAGTTGATAGAACACTCCAGATTTAAATAAAATTAATCAAAATGGTTTGGTGTCCCTTAATCAGGATATACAACTATTTGCACAGTTAGTATTGCTTTTAAGAGCAATTGTTCCACATTTCTCTTAAGAGTAATAAATTACAAGGTTCTTTCCTTGCCTTTGCAATCCAATTTCTTATTTTATCTCTTGACTTTTATTCTCTCTCCCACATGTTCCTCCCTTAATTACAACTTCAAACATTAGAGGAAAAAAACTGTCACAATGAATCAGATGGTTAGTCCATGAGGTGTGATATTCTATTTAATACTGATGTCAGACTGGCAGATCACTTGGAAACAACACTGCACTGCAAGCCAGCTGAAGAGAAATTAATGTAAGCTTTTTCAATAGTCAGTTCCTTTAGCTGATTCCATAGTGGATTTAACCAATGCGAACCAAAGGAAAGCCAAAGAGATGGCCTGCAGCAGTTGCAACATTTGGGTTTCAAACAGGTGGCATATCCTATAGAAAAAGCACAGCAACTGGGTCTGCAGATCATGTCTGGACACAAAATTCAGCTTTCTACCAAGGCAAGGTACTTGCCCTACAGCATACCATTCTGTATGCTCTGGAAGAAACTAGAAAAATAATTACATTTATGCATTTGTCCCAGCAGAAAGTGTTAATCCCTTGAGAATCACATTTACACTATCTTTTCAGCTATCTGCTTTTCAAGCAAAAATGTCTCCTAACATTTCAGGGATGTGAGAAGTTAAGCAACACAGTTAAGGTAACCTAAAGGTCAGCAAGTTCTGCTTGAAGTCACAAGTAGAGCCAGGTTTGGTTTAACCCTAGGCTGAAAAAGCTCCCCAGTTCCAAGTTTGCAAGCTTTGAGTTTGAGGAACTCTGGCCAGAAACTTCAGTTTAGATCTATTTCAGTGTTATCCAGTGTCAATAGCTTCCCCAAAAGATTCACAGAGCTAGATTTTCAGATTGGTCCCTCGTGTGTTTCATGAAGGAGTGAGTGTAGAACTACAGCCTGTAAAACTGGCTCTACAGTAACTCTCCCTTCAGTTTCTGACTTCATGCAAACTGGGTATTCCATATGTATTTTGAAAGGTAAATGCCCGTGTGAGAAACCTGAAGTGAATAAGACATAAGAGAATAAAGACACAGATAAGAATTCCCACAGAGATGCAGTCAAGACAAATATTGAGTCTCACAATTCATAACTCAGCAACCTCTTCCAAATATCCTGATGGATATTCGGTGTGATCTCTCGAAAAGGTTTTACACAAATTAAGCCTTAGTGCAGCATCAGGGAAAGCACCTGCAATCAGCAAGATGCTTCCACTCACCTCCATGAGAGCAAAATGAATTTTGAATAAGCCTTCTTGTTTATCGTACAGATACACACTGTTTACTTATTTAGAAGACTGCTCTCTCCTTCCTGCCTCGGTAGGTACTCAGCAATTGCCGTGTTCCTTTAACACAGTTGGAATATTTGAAGCATGAATCAGAAGGTAATACTGCACATAGTGTTTTGTTAGGTATTTTATGATAGATTACACTCATTAAACCTGTGATTACTATTTGTATTTATTGTGTTCCAAGGAAGGATTACAAAACCAGTCCTACAGACCTGCTAGAAGGCTTAATTGCACATTTGTTGTATTTGCACCAGAAATTAAAAAGCAGAAAGTTACATTCTTTAGGCAAAATTAAAGTTTGCCCACACATACATAATTTTTTTTCTAGTTGCTGGATTTCCCCATACTTTATTATAGACTCCTGACATATAAAAGGCTCTATTTCTATACTCTACATGATGCTTCAGGGATTGGAAAAGGAGAAATAAATGCAGTTGCACAAAAGCTTAAAATTATTCACAGCAGTAATAGTCGGTGGTAGTGGTACCTTTACTTATTTGAGCTGTCTTTTTTCATTTATTGATAGACTTGAGATCAAAGTCCAACTGGGTATTTCTAGTAAGTTTTGGAAGTGTTGCATGGAATTATTTGGCTCCAGTTAAACACAAAGGCAAAACTGCTTGTTATCATGTGAAAAACTTAAATGTAATGGCAGATGGGGCTGAAGAAAATATTAAAAAAAAAAAAAAAAAAAACACACCAAACCCAACCTTTTCTCCAAGCAGCTAACAATGTCTTTTACATGTCAGTAAGATTCAGGCATTGTCAGATTTCATCCTTTTGAAGGTTGGTGCTATTTATTCAGCACTTGAAAGGGATGTGACTTCATCTCAGCCTCCAACTGTGATCTCTCATATAACTGGAAGAAAACCACTTCAGATTTGCAACAGATTTTAAGCTTTTCTCCCTGGCATTGAGATCTTTCTATGTCATATGGCAAGCATGGAAATGACCACACTAGACAGGGACCTATAAGACTCCACTGAAGGGAGCTCTTCAGCAAAAACACTTGTAACACCATAATTTTTCCTGTATCAACTCATAAAGCCCTAAAGCCGTGCTCCAAGGAAACGACACAGAGTTGTTTCTAGGGAACATCCATGAGCAGCACCAAACCCAAGTCTTCATAACAAACTGTGCAGTACATATGCACTGAACATCTGCAGCCTACCAAATGCAGAAGTATTTTTCCTGACATATACCTAGCCATTGTTTTCATTGCTGGCAAATTCCCTGTCAAAACTCTGTAAGCTGGTGTGAATTACGACAATGAATCCATTTCCAGTTATTTCCAAAGGATATTTTTCAACAGAGTATTAACAGGAACTCATCATACATATGAAGATAATGAATGTCTTTTTCTGTATGTGACTTGCTTTCGAAGGGAGGGACATAGTCACAAAAGGAGGAATCTGGAAAGGGAAAAATGAAGGCTGCCTTTATGTGATAGCCATATGGAGACAGCAGTCCAACAAGAGGGATAAAGACCACTGGTCTCATCTCACAAAATCCCTCTGCCTCAGTTTATGAAACACACACTAATGACTAAGAATTGGGGTGATGCAATTGAGAGCGTTGCTCTTCTCCAATACAGGCAGTATTTATAGGAGGCATCCTGCACAAAACCTCAGACCTGCTTTGAGCCCAAGGTGGATTTTAGCCAGGTGGGGAGCTCTCTCTCCCCTCAGCCCATAATTATGCACAGTTCCATAATCAACGTTACTTTTCTATAAAAAAAACCACCTCATACAGAAATCCAAAATGCTTCAACGTTACAGATATGGACCAGGTATTTCAGTGGCAATTCTCCCATGAAATCATCAGCTGAGTTGCCAGCAGCACTAAAGGCAATGAAAACACTACAGCTATTACAAAGCAGCAAATGATCTGTAACACAGACAAGCATTATTCTTTGTTCACAACAAAGATGAGAAAATTGCAAAGAAAATGGAGTTTGAGGCTAGGAAACGAGTTTTTCCAGCTGCTGTATCAGTCAGCAAGATCAGAAAGGCTTCACTCACAGTTGATAATAGCTCTTTTCCTCTTGACATTCCTTGGAAACCACAACTAAATGGCCAACTGTGGGAGGAAAAATAAATTCCCTATATTGTTCGTTATTTCCTATATTATTGAGCCAGAGGATGTCTCACGAGCAAGGAATTTTTACCTTTATAGAATCTATCCAAGTTTTTCAAGACCATACTGAGAGTTCTATTTCTAAGTTTGCCGTCATAAGCAAAGTTTACATTTCCTTTCTTTCCTCCTTGCTACTGGGTTAAAGGGAACACTAAGAAAGGACTTGCATTTAAAAACATCCCTTGATTTTTGTGAAGAATGTGTTTGTGATCCTGTCCAGCAGCAACTTTGGAAAAGATACCTCAAATAGAAGAAATCTCCAAGATGCTCCAGTAGTTTCTCTTTCCATACCACAAACAAGTGCTTCAGCTGGCACTTTCAGTACTGTTTCCTGACACAAATATTCCCATGGTGGATGAAGGTTTTTTTATCTTAATTTCAGGCAAAAAACATGCCATTCAATTTTAAGAGTAAACAGGGTAAGTCAACAATGGCACTGTTGACTTAATCAAAACTTTTTGCACCAACACTGAGATCAAACAGTTCCCACGAAGGGAACAGACTAATAAATAGCCAAAACCCCCCAATTTGTTTTACCAAAAGGGCAAGTGACATTAGAAGCTCAAGGATATCCAAACGTAAAGTTACAGTACATATGTCTTCAACAAGAGACTCGCCATTACAATTTCCTCTGCTCCTATTTATTTTGCAAATGTTCAGTACAGCTCTGGGAGATTTTTTAATAGGAAAAAGAAAGGGAGATTGCAGTATTTATTTTTTCAGGCTTAAGTACAACATTTATGTAATAGGGCTAGGCTTGAACGTATCCTCAACCCTTTCTGTAGGAAAGCACAGTTGCACTCTGTTGCTAAGGCAGGACAGAGGAGTTGTCATTTCATACCAGAAAACAGCCTAAGCAACCATCAGCAAACTGGCAATCACACTAGCTCTGCTTTAAGCCTCCAGACTCCAGACTGTTTCTCCAACTTGCTGTCCCCGAAATCACCTGCTGTCGGCTTTAAACAACTTTGAGCTCTCAGCTGGGAGCAGTATGGTCTAATGTCATCTGCTCTATTTCAGTCCAGGCTGCCTGTTCAGGTCCTTTATCACAAATATCCCAGTGCACACATCTTTGCTGGGGTCTGAGCTTTCTGGTTTATTCCACAGCTCAACTGTTCCTGCCCTACCCACTGCTGTGTGACTCAGCAATCATTTCCCCCACACCTGCAGTCCCTCTCTAGCGTTTAGTACCTTGGCTCAGGACTCAGAAGCCGCTCTGACCTGCAGCCCACACAGGCAGGTTCTCTTGCCAAGGGCCTGGATAGCCCAATTATCCCAGTCTGCAGGCACCAGCAGCCACTCTTGGAGACTGGACTTCCAACTTTATTTAAACTCAAAAGGGCACGACCAAGCACGATCTACTCTATGAAAAGGAAGTGTTCAAGGAAGCCAACAGAAAATGACATAGAGAATATACCCTATATAATCTTGTAAGACTTACAGGAATTACATTGACTCCAGCCTTCAATTTAAATCTGTGTATTTTTCATAAAAGGAGATTTTTAACTTGGCTGGATTCAGCTGTGAAATATATGGTCTTGCTAAACAGAAACATTAGCTCATTTACCCTGACCATGACATGAACCAAATCATCAATCTGGACTTGGATCTAGACAGACAGGACATCCTTCCAATTTTCCAAAGCCAGTTAGGACTCCTGCAGTTGTCTATTCAGGTTAAGGGCTGTTCTGTGTTCTTTATCTCTTCTTTGAAAAAATAAAAAGAATTTAAAAATTCAGCCTATGTTAAGCAGTTTACTTTCATGACTAGGTAGATGCCACCCTGTCATCTTGGATCTTAGTGTCTGGAACAGAGAGGACATTTCTAGTTAGCTTGCCAGACAAATTAACGTCAATAGCAGCAGTCAGCCATGCTAAATCCTATGCCTGGGGAGAAGACCCAGGATCTGGCTGCAACTGCTCACCAAAGTAGCAAACACTGAGTTCTGACTTTCAGAATTGTGCTGTATCTGGGGAGGGGAATTTCCCATCTGAGGGAGAGCCATAAGAAGTCAGGTTTATGAATTTCAAAGAAAGATTTTTGATCCCAACTAGTAGAAACACAGAAGGCCTAAAGTAAGAGAATACTCAGTATCCTTTATAGTACCTTCTCTTACTATCACTCACCTCCTTGTTCCTACTGGCTTTCAGCATTGTTTTGCCATTCTCAAGTCTATACACAGAGGGCTCAAAATTTTCTCTCTTTTTTAATAACCTGAGAAACTTCCCTGAAACGTGCCTGCCAAGAAGAGAGAAGCAAAGCAGTGTTTTGCCTCCAAGGTTTGAAGCACTTTGGCTTGATTTGTGTATTTTTTGAAGAACAGACAGCAAGTAGCTCTGCTGCCACTCTTATGAGTCACAAATTGCCTCCCCGGGAGCTGGCCTCAGCGCTGTCAGGCCTGGGGTCAAGAGTGGATCTGAGGCAAGTTGACAGTGACATGCTTCTATTTCTGTGGCAATAGCAGAGTGGCAACTTGATCTTACCCAAGATGGCTATTCATTCTCTAAGTGTTTTATAAATATTAACAGTTTGCAGTGCTCTTAACTGATACACAGGATGGACCACTATGCCATTATTGCCATTTCAGGGAGGCAGAGAAAATGAAGGGAGACGAGAGACTTAGGTATTCTACACAAAACCACTGCAGTGCCTGAACTCAGACCCACCTGGTAAACCTCAGACTGCCTTTGTCTGAAAGTCAGCAAATGTGCAAGTGGTATCACATGGACTCACCAGTGTGATTTGGGGACTATTGTAGCCAAGTTTTTATTGACTTATACCCCATTTAACCACATACTGGCTGCATTACCACACAAATACAGTCAGCCTTGTTACAGGCACATGCTGCTGCAGACCCAGGAAACTTGGGCATCTCTGCCGATGTTCCCCAGGCTTCCATCAAGGAATTACTACAAACCAAGCTGAATATTTCTTTATCTGCAGTGTCAACAAGTCACAGAGCCTTACTCCTCTTCGATGTCTTATGTTCCAGGGGTGAAAACAGAAAACATTTGAAATCATTAAATTTAAATATTACCCATGATTTTCTGCATTACAGCCACTATAACATATACATATTTATGAATTTTGCTCATACCACACCTGGAGTGGTAGGAAATTTTCAGCTTACTGATCAAAAACGCAAGCAGAGAGCTATCAACCGTTCTTGCTTCTCCCATCTTAAATATAGTATCCTCCTTACTATTCATTCTTTTTGTTAATTAGTTTTCAGTGATTTGCTGCTCCCCACTCCCCCAGCCAAGAGCGAACAGAGAGGAAGTGATAAAAGTTTTTTCCTAAACCTCTCTCCAGGAAATTACATTCACATACATTAAAGTTAAGCAAATACACTAACATTTAAAAGGGATTCAACTGTTTAAGCTGTCAGACACTCTCGAATGTCCCCAGACTCCAGTGGTTTCATTCCCCACAGTAAACACTCAGCAACCCGAAGGTGTCATCCTCACAACAGAATCACAGAATCATCCAGGTGGAAAAGACCTCCAGGATCAAGTCCAACTGTTGACCAGTCACCTCCAAGTCAACTAGACTATAGCACTAAGTGCCGCATCCAGGCATTTCTTGAACATCTCCAGGGATGGTGACTCCACCATCTTCCTGAGCAGTCCATTCCAAATTTTAACAACCCTTTCTGTGAAGAAATTTCTTCTGATGTCCAGCCTGTACCTCCTCTAGCATAGCTTGAGACTATGTCCTTTCATCCTGTCACTGGCAGCCAATCAACCCAGCCTGCAGCATTGAAACAAATAATAAAACAACAACAACAAAACCCAAACAAAGAAACAAACAAAAAACCACAACAAAACAAAACAAAACCCAACAACAACAACCAAAAATAAAACCCAAAACAGTCTGGACACCTAACAGGACACAACCATATAAAAGAAAAATAATGACATCTTCATAAAATTTTGTTATGCTCAAATTAAAGCAAAGAAAAACTCATTAACAGTTCTCAGAAATCACAATTCACACACGCTTAAAAATAACAAGCCCCTAAACAGAGCAAAGATAGGAAATTATAAGCTAAAACAAATTGCTTTAATTAGCCCAGACAGAGGAGCATGGCAACCCCACTATTTCACTTACCCCATTCCTGAGACAGCTCCAGTGGCAGGCATGTTGCGTTATACCTGCCTACTCTGCTGAGCAACCCTCTGGCATTAGCACAGCCCTGGCAATCAGGGCAACACATTTGGATTCACGTACTCAGCCTCATCATGGATTCAGCTGTACACTGACACACAGCTGAACATGTGGACCTGGAGAAATACAAGTGACCTGCAGCTACTTCCGCTGCCATAATTTTTATGTTGCTCACAAATTACACCCCACAGCAATCACATAACTTCCAGCTCTTTTTGCAGCAATTCAGAGCAATGTTGTATAAAGGCTTTGTTTCAGGATTCCCTTAGAAGCACTACGTGCAGCAGCCACTTACTCTAATATACTTGCTCCTGGAGAAACCTGCCACTAGTCCCTTTGCCTCGTGCTTCCCTTGGGTTTTCCACATGCTGGGCTGGAGCACAGCTCTCTACCCAGCATTCCCAGCATTTCAGAAAAGCAGCAGCACCCAGTGCAGGTTCAAAAAAGCAAACAAGCACAACACAGCTCCACACCAACCACAGCGGCAGAGGCTCTCCAGGTTTGCTACCTCACTGTTTCCAGCAACACCACCTTCTTACCTCCTCCTCAGCTCAAATCTACACAGAAGTCTAAAGCAGTTCAACCTCCTCTCCAAGGTCTTCTGTTATGATGCAGATTCCAGTCACTTTCTTCTCAAAGCCAGGTGTTCCTTTTCCTCATAAGCCTTCAGGTAGCAAAGTCTCTCTTTGGCTCACATTTAATCCCAACAGAAGCGTGAGTGGCAGTAAGATGCCAGTAAGGCCCAGGAGGAACCATCTGTTCTATTATAAACATCCTTAAGGGCGCTTCTTTAATCCACTTATTCACTTTAATCCATCTTCATCAAATCTTTAAAGTTTTACAGCTGGTAGTTTCCTGGCCCTGCAAAAAGCCTCTCTCAGCCCTGCTGGAGAAGCTGTGAAGTCAATTACCACAGCTAATGGCTTCGTGCACACCACCTGGCCTGGGGCATGGCCTGGCATGTGCTGCCTTCCACAGCACTGGGAGCCTCCTCTGTCGGGCTGTTGGTCACACCTGCAGCCCATCCTACAGCACAGATACAGGTACTTTCCTCGCCTTGCTGATACATCCCAACATGGTCAGTCTTTCATGTGTCCAATCTTTCCCACACGAGAGGGGATCTTTTATGCTACTACGTTTCAATTCTTTAGAGCATGTGCTTCAAATCCACCTGGGGCCTACCAGAAATCAGAGGGTAGGCATGACAAGCTATAGTCACCTACCTATTCTACTTGCCCTTTTCCTGTCTATATAAAGCATCAGCAGTTCTCCTATTTTTCCTTTCCCAACACATCATCTGTCCCCCACATTTCCCAGCCCTGCTTTCTCAGTATACCTGCCCCCAAATCCTCCAGCTGACTCTTCTTAAGGAGTACTTCCCTCCTCTCAGAAGCACACTGCCAGACCCAAGCTTTTCTTCCTCTTCTTTTTTGGTTTCTCAAGAGCTGGCAGCCTGCAGTTTTCAGTCATGGGATCCTTTAGGATGGAGACCGCTAAGATTGTCAAGTCCAACCATTCACCTAACACTGCCAGGTTCACCACTAAACCATGTCCCTAAGCATCTCCTCCTCAATTCCCCTCGCAACAGCAACAGTAGGTGCTCTGCCATTCCCTTCCCATATTGACATTTCATCTTCTTCTCATCCTTGCACCCAGTGCTGGGGACTTCACCTTTCAGACTGTGGCTTGAGCCTGTTATTTCCAGGAGCCACATCATGACTCCTGTTTACACAGTGATCAGTTAGTCCTCAGATGACCAGCTAAGCAGGCCTGTCTCTCCTTTGCCCTTAGTGAACAGTGCCAGAAGGGCTCGTGCCTTCCATATTCTCCCATCCTTGACTGAGCGTTTTAAAAAACTGATTATTCTTGTTTAGACAATAAAACTACAACATTTT
>VYZQ01028791.1:215507-254774 GCA_013400655.1 Mystacornis crossleyi
AGTTAACATTGTCACTGGCATGAGAGGGAGAAAATACTAAATTCTACTGGAGAGAATTAGTGGAGTATTTGTTTTTTGCAGAGAAATAAATAACTGAAAATGAAATTATATCTCACCATATCTGCCAGAGAGATGTACAGGAACATTCCACCGGCTATAGCAAAGATGATGTTAGGAGCAAAGTTGTTGCCTACTAATATTCCAAAGGCCAAACCAATGTAACAAGAACATGCAGATAGGAAATTGAAAAATAGAGCCTGCCGTGTACTCATTCCTGCATTCAGCAAGATGACAAAATCCCCTAAAAGAATAAAAAAAGAGAAAACCATCTTCAGAAAATGACAGTGTGGTTATTTTCTGATTTCAAAGGAAGTCTGAAGAAAACACATGATTCATATACACATTATAACCCTGTGCTGTTTTTCTTCATTCAAGTACGTGATGAGGATTTCCCTTCAATACTAAGGAAACTGAAATATTCCAAACAAATAGTGATACAAGACTGAGGTAAGAGCACAGGAACTTACAACTACCTATGATGATTTTTGGTTTAAAAATTAATTAATATAACACTATATGCAGCATATATAAACAGGATAATTAATACCTCTCCAATATACAGTCCCAGCTTCCACCCACCTGCACTTGGGAACTTCCTGTGCCAGATGTGTATTTTGGTGCTTGGGAACTTTTCGATGAATATTTTTTCCATTAATTTGTCTAAACTTTCTTTCAACCTCTGCCAACTTTATGCCAGCAGAACCACCTACAACAGCGATTTCCACAGCAAACAACATGTGCAGTGAAGTTCCTTACCCAGTTCATGCGGAAATTCTTCACACATGATGGCTATGGAGGTACTAAGCCCTTGAAGCAGAGACAAAGTGAAAGAAGCCCCAATAGCCAAGCCATCTATGAAATTATGTACGGCATCACTCAGTGTCACCATCCAAGCAATGGTCCCAATCTTTGACAGTGGACGCCCCTTAAGACACTTGCATAAGCTGCTTTGGGTGGCTTCTTCCTGAAAAAAAAATACAATTAAACAATTACACAAAACACTGAATAAAGAAGCCAATGAATCATGCTTCTATCTTTAAACGAATGCCACGTATAAACTAAAGCACTACTGCGTATGGAGACCAAATTGCTTGGTTCAAGAAGCAAATGGCACAGCAGCACCACCAACTGTTTTCTGTTTCAGCAAGGTAACATGCAGGGCCCAGTCACCCTTCTGACTGCAAAGTGACACCTGGATGCCCTTCAGCTGAGAGAGGAAGCCATTCAGGCCAAAGTGGTCTGAATGTCTCTCTGGAGTCTCTGTCAGATAAAGACAGTCCTGAGCCTCCTCTGCCACCTCTATATAAGCATGTACAGTCAGAAGGATCTGATCTCAGCGACTGGCTGCATCTGTATTTAAAACATCTGGCACTACATCATGGTCTCAGAGACACGTAGCTGCTACAGTAACAGAGTATCTACATCATATATATAATGTGTCTGTACTGTAGAATGTGTCAACAGTATAGACACATTCCGATATTCCATAAAGTTTAATTCTAATTTTGGGCAATGATAATCAAGTCCAGCTATTCAAATTAGTTTCTACAAAGTGAATGTTTAATAAAAACAGTGGTGGCTAATTTTGACTGCACAATTAAAGTCTCAGAGCACAAAATCAACAGGCTAATATAAAACTGCAATGCACATAAACTCCAGGGATCTCACTAATTCTTCCCAGAAGAGGACGTAATTTATACATGCGGTGCATGAAATAATGAAAAACCTGAAGCACATAAAAGGAACTGCCATTTTAACTGGGAGCACAGAATAACCTCCCCTAAAAGTTTCTGGTGATCCATTTGATAAATTTCTGTACACACATACTCTACTTAGAGAATATTTGCAAGCATTATAATATTTCTCCCAAAATTGCTCATAAAGCATTAACTAGTGCTTACTTACTGGAATATATAGGCAGTAATATATACATCTGTGTGCCCACAGATATAGATATCACAGAGTAGGTTAGGTTGGAAGGGTCCACAGTGGCTCATCTGGTCCAACCTCCCTGCTCAAGCAGGGTCATCCGAGTGGCACAGTATTGTGTCCGGAGAGTTCTNCCTGCTGAAGTGCTTCACAGCTCTCTGGGATATTGGCCACTCCTCATAGATTTGTGTCATCGGTGAAATTGCTGAGGCATCTGCCCCTTCATCCAAGCCCTCGATGGATAGATAAAACAAAATGATACTGAACCTTGCGGGACACCATTAGTGAGTGACAGGCCTCCAATTACACCCTGACCCACTGAGATCTGCCATTCAGCCAGTTCTCACTGTCCACTCCTCCAATCCACACTTTAGTCTTGCCATATGCAAATGCTGCCAGGCAACTGAATTTTGAACTTCAAGGAAATAAAATTATTAATAAACTCTTTAAAAAATCTTTTAAAATCTTTAATGACAGAGCTATAAGGTCTATCTCATTATTTCCTCACAGGACTCTTATCTGACTACATTCTTGTATGCAGGAGCTACCTTGGGACAGGACAAAAGTTCAGGTCAGGAATTTCTGAGTCAGGTGCCTATTGCACTGCCTGGAACTTGTAGATAATAAAGCCTTGGTTGAGTAGTGCCAAAACTGCCACAAAGCAGCTCCTATTCAGTCCACAGGAAGTTTTGAAACTATACTTCTATGATGCAAAAATGAGTAATGGTATCAAAAAGTCAGGAATTTCCCTACTGACTCAAACACATAGGTTTTAGACTTGTACTACATGCTTGTCTTTAGTTTTTGAAGTCTTTCCTCTCAACATTTCCTCTAACACAAGCAGTGCCAATCATATTTTTGAGATTATTAATTTGTACCAGTACTATTTCTGTTTGAGATAGGTTCACTTCCAAGTAAGAGATCTCTCTCTTAATCCACAAAGACAAGCTGAACATCACTTTAAGAAATCAGTATTACAAAGCAAGCCACACAAAATACATGAGTATAAGAAAAACCAAATACAATTAGCAAAGCTCTTCCACCAATCCATCTAGCTTCCTGAGTTAAAGATTTGTTTCCTATCTTCTTCTGTTCCCTGGTGACCATCCTTCAAGCTGACTACAAAGTGGAGGAGGCATTGTTCTGTAGATCATCCTGATTTCTGCCTAAAACACATCATCTTTCTTGGACATGTTTCTAGCTTCACTGAGGAAAGGGAATTTGATACAATGCACAAATTTTAATTTTAAATAATTCATCCTTTTTTTTTCCACCAAAAAGAAGATTTTAAGTAACTGCAATTAATTTAGGGTACCAGTATTGATTTACTTCTAAAAATTACTTTCTTGACCCAAACTTTCAAAATGCAGAAACAAGTGCAGTTTATAAATTAGGAATCAGTTTCTGAGAGGCTTCTGTAATATATATATACATATACACATATATATATGACTATTTACCATTTACATTTACTGTGTAGTTCTGAAGTATTTTAATTCTTGCATGTAATCCATTTTAGATTATGGCTTGACTACTTCTCTAAATTATATAAAGTACAATGAAATTGCTTTTCTGGATTTACATTCTGAACCTTGCTAGATTATGTACCCATTAGAAGTAGATGAACAAGTAATATATGTATTCTCCATGTTTAAGATAAGGCAGACTACCGACAAAAATACCCTACAAATACATAGGATTTCAAAGCAGAAAATTAACAATGTCTGTCTCCGCTGGGCCATTTCCACTTTGCCATGGTAGATTAGCAGACATCACAGAAGAGATGCCAGCTAAGGAGCACTGTAATACCCAGCTGGACTATCAGGTTTAATTTTTATTAATTATTAATGCAGTTCTACTTCACTTGTATCTCCACAGTTTATGGTAAACCAAAGACATCCTTGGTATTTTTGCTCTTCTAAACACAGGTGTTTTTTTAAAAGTAATGTCCTCTGCTTCATTGCCAATCTTAAGAAATTATACAGAGACTCTCTTATTTTATCCTATGATATCTCAGATTACTATTGTTATTTCCAATGCATCTCTGATTCCCTCAGACATGAACCCGACATGTCCTCTGGAAGTGCCCACAGGACCAAGAAGGAACCCTGACACTGCCTCCAGGCAATAAGTAAAGGCACTGTAATGTTTTGTTTTACAGCTCTAACAACGTGCACTCATGAACACAGACATTTCAGCAATTTGTCTTTGAAATAACTTTCCTTCAAAGTTTCTGTTGTCAAGCCATATCTCAATGCATAGTAGATACAAAATTTGCGTAGAGCACAAAGGTTTCCAAGGTGGCACTTACTGCTGCAAGTGAAAACAGAGAGTGGGTGACCAATTAAACATTTACTCTGGCAGTCAATATCTTCTGGCATTAAAGGAGAGAATACAGCTAGATACCCATGGCTGAAAAGTTACCACACCTTGGCACAGACAGGCTTCAAAGTCCCTCTTTAAAGCTTTCATTTTGATTTCTGACCACACTGTATTTGCCCTCTTTAACAAGCTGTCACTTATGAGGACACATTAAAATACTCTTTGGTACATGTTAGCTTATGCCAAATGGTTTTGTATTAAATACTACATTCTTGTAAAGCTGAATGCATACCTACCCTTGTGTCATTACCCTGACTGCCCCAAAGCACCTCAGCCACACTGGCCCTTCCCTGACCCACCCCCTTTGAACCTCACTGGAGGAGGACGAGAGTAACGATGGCTTTTTTGTTGCTACCCACAATATCATAGAATTGTTGGTTTGGACCTCAGAGATCATCAAGTCCAACCAATAACCTAACACGACCAAGTCCACCACTAATCCATATTCCTAAGCAACACCTCTCTACGCACCTTTTAAACACCTCCAGAGATGGTGATTCCACCACTTCCCTGGGCAGTCTGTTTGACAACCAATGCTTGACAACCCTTTCTGTGACAACCCTCTTTCCTAATATCCAATCTAAACCTCCCCTGGCACAACTTGAGGCTGTTTCCTCTTGTCCTGTCACTTATTACTGGAGAGAAGAGACCAACCCCCACCTTATTACTGGAGAGAAGAGACCAACCCCCAAAGGAGGCTACACCCTCCTTCCAGGCAGCTGTAGAGAATGATAAGGTCCCCCCAAACCTCTTTTACTCCAGGCTAGACAATCCCAGCTCCCTCAGCTACTCCTCACAGGACTTGTGCTCCAGTTCCTTCACCAGCTTTGTTGCCCTACTTTGGACTCGCTCCAGCACCTCAAAGTCTTTCTGGTAATGAGGGACCCAAAACTGAACACAGGATTCGAGGTGCAGCCTCAGCAGTGCCACAGGGGAATGCTCACTTCCCTAGTCCTGCAGGCTGCACTGTTCCTATGCAGAACGGGATGGCACTGGCCTTCTTGGCCGCCTGGGCTCACATTCAGCCACAGGTTATCTGACACCGAAATTTCTGTGCAGCCAGCCGTGGCTCCAGAGTGGATTTTACCCTGTTATTTTCAAGAGGATTTAGTACAACATATTCTCTTCCTGGATTCTCAGAGATTGAGAGGAAGAGAGAGTGAGAGGTGTGAATTTTCATAAGAACAGTAAGTAGAGGAGAAGAATCTTTGTCAGATTTTAAGCTCTTAAAGTCAAGGCTGCATGTAAAAGGATATATGAGGGTATTCCAGAAAGGATCTTGGGGTGACCTGCAATAGTTCATGATCACAAGCATCGCATCTAAACTAGCTGCTAGAAATGTATCCTATATTGTTACATTTTAATATTATAATACTGGTATGATTTTGTTATGTTTATGCCACGTATAAGCAGGTGGCTAGCCAAAATGTAATACTGGAACAGGTCCAAATAAAACTTCTGGAACAGAGGACACCAAAACATCCATACCGCTGAAGCTGACTGTCTCCACAGAGAGCAGAGGGTTCTTTTACTTGTTTTATAAATCTACAAAATACAACTTACAGACACTCATAATACTAATTCTCTCCTGGTGCCCACACAATTTTAATCATTAAGTAACGTTTCTTCTAGTTTTTGAGATGTCCATTATCCACCACACTTCACGACATTTCTATGGTGAGGACAAGTACAATTTTGGCACTTTAAACTGTGTGCATCAAATGCCCTGTGAGCCTGCAGGGTCAATGCAGAGCTCCCAGATTTTCTCCTGGTTGTTAGGGACTGCCTCTGGCTTGCTCTCCTGCCTGCTCCTCTCTGCTCCCCACAACCAACTTACTGGCTAATAAACATGGATGGCAAACCAAAAATCTCTACTATGAAAAACATCTTCCTTAAGACCGCTGAGATTTTTTTCTATGTGTTTTTAATTTTTTTTAAATAAGGGACAATACTGCTCCTCCCTGCGCAGTACTGCTTCTCTCTGCACATGAAGAAAGACTAAAGAAGCGCAAAGCTTTCCCTTCCTAATTCCATTTTCTTCTCAGACAGAAGGAAGTTATATTTGCAGTATGAAAACAAACACAAAGAAATATAGATAACAAATCTGAAAGATAATAATAATTAAATCAGGAGGAGTGGCTTCTGTCTCAACATATGACCTCCATGATCCCCACAGCATCCAAATACACTGCGTTATCACAAGCAGTGCTCACAATATACTGCATGAAAGTTACTGTACTAGTTTTTCTCTTTAATCATTGATTCAGAGAAATCAGGTTCTCACACTTAACAGCTTTATGTATTCAGGAACCAAATTCAGATCGTTTTGTATGATCAGCATTATCACAACAGTAAAACACACTATCACTCGCTAAGCAAAACAGTAACAACAAAACCAATATTAACCAAATTGTCTGATTAAATACATCTCTCTGTCCTACCCATCCCAGCTCTGATAGAACGTAGCCCTGTTTGTTGGCTATGAACTGAATGCATCATTCAGCTTTTTTAAGCTTGCCCCAAAACCCTGTATTTTTTTCATAGGGGTCAACCAAATTATAAGCTGTAAGCTTACAAAAACTTGACAAAAATAATAAAAATTCACATTAACTCTCCCCCCAGATATGGCTATATAATTCACAGGGATAAAATAAATAAATAGACACAATTTTCATACCTGTGCTGAGACCACACTGATGCTGTCAAAACCAAGATTTCCATTGTTCTCTATGACAGCTGAATTTGCATAACACGTGCCCCCATTGCTGGATGATGGTGGTTTGGGTGGGTTAGTCTTATCCTGAGAATGATTCTCTTCTCCATTTTCAAAGTAATTATGGCCAGTCTAGGGGACAAATAAATAAGTAGGTAGCTAATAAAAACAAAAGCAAAATAGCAAACGTAAGAAAATAAAGACAAAAAGGAAAAGGTGTGGGGGGGGGTCATATTCATGCTGCCTTGCTTTCAACACCAAGTGATTGCTGAAATGAGCAGCAGTGAACAATTAATTTATAAAATGAACTCCAAACATATCTAAGTTCCTAACTTATTTCTTAGCTAATCAGAAAACATGGGAGACTTTTCATTTTTATACCTTTATGTAGAACCTCCCAAGCCAACCTGACCACAAGTGACCAACACTTGCTAGTTATTCATGGCTGCTTGCCAAATAGAGCTTATTAGCCTTTGTCAACTGTTTACATAAGTAAAGGAAAACAAAATCATTTTTTCTATTTTTAGCTATTACAAATGAGGGACAAGTTGATCATCATAATTTTCAGTATCAGCAACACTTTGGGAGGGGGAAACTTAAAGGGAGGTTAGAGTAGGAAGACAGAACAGTTTCCTTTCACAAGTAATAAGCAGGGATGACCAAAAATTCTGAGGCGCCCTTCTGTGAAACCAATTCAGCCTCACTCATGCGAGCACACAGAAGACAGGTACTCTGACACAGGGAGTGCAAAGCAGAGCCCTGGGCAATAGAACACAACTGCAGCGTTCACTGAAGCAGGTCTGTGTACCAGAGCTTGGGGAAACACAGAGCTGAAGTTACTGAAGGCCAGAGTCAGGCCCTCTCAGCAGAGTTGCACTGTGCAGAGGACCAAGAAGGTCTGTGTGTCCCACTGATTTCTCCTGCTCAAAGGGGAGCTCAACGGGCAGACTCCATTCTCGCCACCTCTTACATATTTCCATGTTTTTCTGATGTGTTTAGCTACCACAGCAACAACTTGGCTGTCGGGAGAAACTGGACCATATACCAGTGAGAGCAGACCACACATCTGGATTCCATTCCCAGAGCTGCCTATAACCCCCTCAAAAAAGTGAGATTTCTTCCCCTATTCATAGGGATTTTAAACAGATATATCAAAACACACAGTAAGGCTGAATTCCTCAGATAAAATAGAAAAACCCTCACGTATTTTTTTCACCTAGCAAGTATCTCACACCATATGACAGCTACTTTAAGACAAGGCTCATTCAGTTAGTGACAGGTTTCATTACCTGGTTATAGAGCTTTAGTATCACTTTAAGAATTCTTTCCACAAAGAAGAGAATATAGAATCCGCCAAACACAGCAACAGCTTTCTCAACATAGTTATCCACTTTCGGGTCAAACCCAAACGCCTAACAGTGAAGAAAAAAGAAATGCAAATTAGTTTGTAACCTTAGTACATTTCCAGAAAAGCAAACAAACAAATGTCACACCACATGGATACCCCTATATTATAAAAACTGTCTCTATATCAACCATTGGTTTCCAAGAGCTGAAATTGTGGAAGATCCTGATCTTGTTACATTTTTAAACCTGGACAAAAGGTTAACAGTGTAGCAGATTAAAATTCACTACAACTTTATCCAAGGTATTTCTCTTTCCGTTTAGAGGCAGAACAGCCCTTGGTCTTTTCCAATGAACAGCAAGACATGGATCTTGATGGCTCTGACACACTCCACAGAGGGGTCATAACTAATGGCACTGAAGCTCACACAAAACTCTTTGAAGATTGCAACCCACACACAGAACCCCACTACAGCATGCTTTTAAAATGAATACACTTTAAAAAATAGTATGCAAACCAAATAATGATTCCCCTTGCTTACCTCTGGAATGAGCTGGAAAATTGCATTAGAAAAGAGAGTACCAATGGCCAAGCCCACAAAGTAAGTTAAAACCTTGGGGAAATATGACTTCTTTAAGAGAGGAGTTAAAATCAATCCCAGAAGTGATGCCAAGTTTATGATAGTCACAGCCAGGAACCCAAAACCCCAAACTGTGGATAAACAAAAAGAAATACAAAATATTTTAGTATAACACTCACTTCAGTCTGCTTGTGATTTCTCGAATTGCTAAACTGGCATGGAACCAGTAAAAGAGTGGTTCCTTTGTTGAAATTAAAACTCACAAATACAAAATCCTTAAAATGCATAGGCAGTTAAGATGCATACCTGCAGAAAGGAAATATCTGAAAACGCTTTCTGGGACAATCACATTTCCATTAAAAATGGAAACTGTGCTAGTATCGTGGCCTATCTGCTGCTAATATAAATCCGGTCTCTCTATGGTCAGTGAAGAGTAAAAATTAAGGCTTAGGCCAATAGCTGAAGCAGCTATAGCATAGAGAAAAGACAAAACTTCTTACTAGTCCCAAAGTCAGATCCAATTGCTGCTTACTTTTAAGAAACTCCATGACAAAAAGACTGTTGTCTTGGCTGTACTAGATATAAAAATCCTTCCTGATAAAGGATGACTCTTTCAAATCTCCCTGAGGTGGTATCTCAGTTCCTAACACTCCTCCCTCCTCCTCCTCTTATTCAAAGAGGTTCTGCTGGCTGAAAATGCTGCCCATCACTGTTAATCAACAGGTGAGGTGATAGATAGCTGATAATTGAGACAACTAGAATAGAGAAATGAAAGTGTGTAAAAAAAGAGATTCTAGGTTCAAAAAGAAGGACATACGATTTAAGTACAGAATGGGGAAACCTTTTCTAAAAACAATAAATGCACCAGGGTTCAGCATAATTTTGTTTCATTTATCATAAGCATAATCTCAGATATTTAGTGTTCAGGCACTAGGACTTGCACAATTCCATATCTTAATTATTCTGGAGCCTGAATTATAGGTTGGAGAGGTGTGGTGTGGTGTTATTGTTGCTCATAAGCGTTTACCAAGTTGTGCCTCTATGGACAACATTTTTCCCCAGTGACAGGGAAAGATTTGATCTCAAATCCCTGTGAGTACAGAGAAAAACTTTAAAGTTGCACTAAAGGGGTCTACAAAGGTGCCTCCAATGATGCCACAGAACTACGAAGTAATCCACACAGACAGAGGGTTTGTCTTCCAAAATTAACCACAAATAATAATCAGTGCCAACACAGTGTTGAGTGGATGAGAACAGTTTCGTATAATCCAGAAAGCTGCATCATTATAAGCTTCTGTGCATGTAAGGAAGTCACCATAAATTCCTCTCTGCAGAGCAGAAACTAACAGCTCGGATTATGATCTGATACTGTTTTCTGGAACACAACTGGAAACCACACTAAGCTAGATTCCTCACCTGCAACTGGGCTGGCTCTGCTCTGTACAGTGTCACAATGTTTTTACAAAATGAATTTTTTATTATGTCAAGAACAGAAAGCATTAGAAACATTCAAAGCATTTGCAGATGTATCAATGCCAATTACAACATTCATCTGCCAGTTTTGAGAGAGCTACACAGAGAGAGGGAAAACACACCACTAGCTACGGGTAGATTCACTAAGCTACATCAATTATTTTTTATTAAAATAAATGACAATTAAGCTTGTAAATATATTTTTGAAATCAGATTTATTATAAACGGGTTTTCAATGTCATCATGAGTCAGAAAACACTGTCTGCAGTTTGGAATTACTAAAGAAGTACAAGTCTTTTAGTTTAGTGCATGGACATCTAAACATATTCTGTGCAAAGCTGTACATTTTAAACTGAAATGACAGAATTCCAAGACAAACAGTGTTGCCAAAGTTCCTGCACTAAGGACTGTATTTCACAATATCATGTATGCACTGCTGCCTTAAAATGGTTTTATTCATTAGGACTCCATCCACACTAGTCTTTTCATGAGTCCACACATCTCAGCAAGCTGGTTAGTCTGCCTTTATGTACCACAGCATGGCACTCAGATCCAGTGCTAATTCTTCCCCTGAGACTGATGGCTCAGTCAGTTTTTGCCAGCTACTGTTATTCTTTCTGTCTCTAAACTGTAGCCCAAATGAAGAGACAGTCAAGATATCCAAAGGCACAAAAAATCCAAAAAATAAAACGGCAGGAGTGCAGGTAAGATGCAGATTTCTTGTGCTGCAACCAAGGGAGGGGCAGGGAGAAGGCTGCCTTGCTTATCTGGCTACTGGACATTGCTTCTGAGCTGGCCAGATAAAAGAAAAACAAGAGGGATGGTCTCAATAGCTTAGGAGGTTGACTGTAGGTCAAGGATTCCATGTACAACCTAAAAAAAAAAGGAGAACAACAGATCCTGCTCTCCAATGCAGGCGCTATGGCCTTCTTGGCAATATGTGTCTCCATATGATGAAAGCAACCTAGAACAGTCATGCTAAATTGGTGCCATGGTTTCAGTGATTACTCAATTGGAATTCTAATCTTTCACTGACACAGCAAAGTGCTACACTTACGAATAATCTCTAATTCTTATTAAAAATGGTCACCTATATTAAACAGAATGTTATTAATACTAGTATTTCAGAAGTTATGGAAAGCACTTCTGTATCTCTTCTCACAAATACTAACATCCTAACTTTTAACATTAATTCAAGTGACTCCCTCAGAACAGTAAATTTATTTGGAATACTGACTCAAATAAATAAGTCATTATATATTTGAACTTTATTAGTGCAACAAGTGATTTCTTTAATCGGGTAAATTTTCCCTGTCCAATGCTTTTTACTGCACTGTACAATTCTGTGCACAATAAATACAGAAATAATAGTGAGAAACAGAAGAAGAAAGAAGATCAAGGCTACTGAACCATGTAATGAGCTTCCTCATGGAGGGATAATCACAGAAGATGACATGAAAGCAAGAGTCAGAATTTGGAAGGAATATGAGTATTTTTCCTCAGTAAACCAGTCACTGGCTTACCTGATGGCCCCCCTGCAAATAACTCCACATAAATGCAGCCCAAGGAATTTTACCTTGACCTACCTGCACACATGCAGATTCCACTAAGTTTCATTTCCCACTACAAATCATCTGCACAAACTTCCCTTCTGTACTCCCATCTTCTCTCCCAATAACCAGCTGTTAGTGAGACTCCTTATGTTTCAAGACACAAACCATTATCCGAACAAAACAAGTCAGAAAGGCTCTTCCTTAAGTGGGCAAGATATTCCATAACTTGCTAGTCAGTTCTTTCACCTTTCTGACAGCATTTTAAATAGATCACTGTCAAGAGATACCAATTTTGTTTGGATAGTCTGCTGACCAAAAACAGCAGTTTATGTTCCCACTTTGGAACCATATCCTCCCAAACAAGACACTCCTGTTATTTATAGATAAATGCTTACTATTCCTCTAAGAAAACCCCACTCCAGCTGCAGCATGAATGCAAGTAAAAGAAACTAACCTTGCAAAGAATGTGGTTTAGATGTGTCCACAAAGCTTTCTTCATGATCACAGGGGTGAAAAATTAGCTGTTGCAAAACGGCAGGACATATTGTAGAGAAGCTGGAATTTGATATGTGACTGTTGTTCGGTATCCCATGCAAAGAAAAGATTTCTTCACTAGTCAAGCACTGAAACAAAAAGGGATTTTGACAACTTAATACATTAATGCAAACCAAACAATGAAGACCTACGGTGAGAAATCCAAGAGTTACAACATGGAAATACTGTAATGCATTTTCAAGGAAGTCTACACAGCATAGGTTGTGCATGAAAATACTGTGATTGCAGAAGTGATTCAAAGTACTTTAAGTAAGATATATCACAAATCAATAAATCACTTTTTAAAGAGACATTTCCAGCATTTTAGCCCTATGAACTCAGTTAAACCTCACAATATGTTTGGAAAAATAGCTTCAAAATACTTAAAACCTCATGTAATTACAGAATAATTAAATTTAAGAGCAGACTAGATATAGTTAAAATCTCCGTGACAGAGTATGCCAGAAAATGATTGGTAATTCAGTGACAGCTTATTCATGTAAGTGACCACTTCTACTTTAAAAAAACGCTTCTTATTTATCTCCCCAAATTAACACCTTAAAAATGGCCTAAAGCTAAACATTTTTCATTCAGCTTATAGCAGTAACTCTTAATGGCAAATACTGTCTTGTAAAACCACAAGATAAACTCCTGCTTGGGATCTTCACTTTGCCTTTAGCTCAGGACATAACATTGTCTGATGGGTCAACAATAAATGTTCCTGGCAGTGCTAAACCAGGCCAGGGGCAAGGCAAAGCTGGTTCCTCTGTTTGTCGTTTTCACACAAAAAGATAAAATACAAACCATGAAATATCATAAAATATGCACCTACAGAAAAATGTAGTGGTTTTATGTGAAATGTTTCAAACTGCTGAAATCTTTCATCTAACACTTTCGGTTCATTTACATTCTTTATTTCCTACAACAATAAGGGAAAGTGTTCTTTTTCTGGGTGTAAATAAAAGTTTTGTGCAGTTATTGCTGCACAACAAACACATACCAGGGTTGAGTCTCAGGACCAAAAAAATCAAATATTTTCTTCTATTTGAGACATAACTCTCCCTGTAGCAAATCTCAGTGTGGTTGCAAGCAGAGAGTACTGGAAGCTTTAGCAAAATAAACACAAATGGTCACTCCCTGCTCTTCTTAGTTTTGCTAGCCTTCAGATTCCACAGCACCTCTCTAATAATTCAAAATTATCATTTATAAGGCTATTTCCTCCTAGAGATAAGCCTGAGTGATTGCAAGTCATTTATTTCATCAGAGCTGCTTCCGCTCCCATTAGTAAATATTTTGTTACTGTCCGAAAGGTGAAAGCCGTGCACTCATCACCTGAATGTGACTTTTTGGTTTGCCTGGAGGAAGAGAACACGCAGGCCAACTCAAGCAACTTCAGCTAAATTACATCCAGAATGTTTCTGTCCCTCCTCTTTAACGATCCAGGCTAGTAGAGCACTCAGCCACACGCTTGAACTTAAACATAAGTACAAATTTTGTTGAGGCCGTGAGACCCTGAAGACTCAAATATACAGAAGCAAAGTGCATACAATTTCATCTTTCAGTGTCAGTGCTAATGTCAAAGTAGTCTCACATACAAAATAAATATAGCTTATAACAGAAGATGGTTTTTGGCTTCAAAAGATGTTGCTCCATTAAATCTGCGGGAAAGTAGTGAATAAAGAAATCATCACTGAAGATGTAGTCTTTAACAGGCCAATACACAAACCTCTGGAGCTTTCTAACCTGGTTATGTGCCTAATCATTTTACTGTTATCTCTGCATTTTGGAATAATTCAAAATACATGGCTAATATGCCCACAGTAAAACAAAGGGAGGATAGTTGTGGTTTACAGGAATAGCTCCTGTACTGTGCTTATTACCAGCTCACAGAGCCATTTCTGGATGTCTGTGGTGAAAAACCCTTAGAAAAACAAGCCAGTAAGAGGTGAAGATTTACACCGTAACTATCTCTGAAAGAAATCACTTTTAACTATTTCATTCCTAAAATACAGAATAGATTAATAGCATTTTTAAATACCAATACATTTGTATTAACATTAGTTCACAAAAATCCAAACAATGTTGTAGGTAGGAAAACAGATTATGGAGAGAAAACAAATCAGACACAGCATAAATTAATAAACCTGGCACTTGTAACTTTGCCTACACACAAACATGGAAGTGAGAAATATCGTCAGAGAAGAGCTCTTTCATATGAAATTGAGAAACAGCATTGTATTTAATTACTATTATTATTTTGATCAGGGACAAACCCAGAGGATAATGATTCTTATAAATGATTCATTGTTATAAGTCACCTCATACTCTCAGTAAACTCCTACATACATCCAAGAGCTAAAAAGCAAGCTTGCACTAGTTCACTAGCACAATTAGAGGATTAATTAAAAGACCGAGTCTATTAGAAGCCTTGGACTGGAGCAATGCATGTTTGCCCAGTGCAAAACTCTGCATTTATCTTTTCAGGATAAATAAATGCATTAACACAGCCACACTGCTGTAAAAACATAAGGCATTTACTTTGTAAGACTGATGGATCCTCTCATCAGACAGAAAATTTAGCCTCATGGAACAGGGGACTCAAAATGATGTCCTGACTCTCCAAGTCTGCTGTCCCCTGCTGTGCAGCAAGACCTTATCCCAGTGATTAGGTGAGGGGATTGGCTCTAATGTGACTGTCACCCAGTGTTTAGTGAACAATTGCAAAAAACATATAACTGATCATCCCTGAACTGTTAAAAAAAATTTATAAATGCTTTCATCAAAACTGGGGAGGACATAAACTGTAGAATTCACACAGTTACAAAATATTGAGACTTAGAAAAAATTAAACCATCAACTAGGTTATTCAAACAGATGTTTACTTTTACCCTGGTACGGCTCTCCCAAAAATGATTGACCAATATGAGATTCCTCTAACTGGAAAAATTAGCAAAAAATGCTACAGTAACAACCACCTTTTAAATGCGTCAGTCCGTTCTCTTATCTTCTGCTCTGTTCTTATCATTGCTCCACCTGCTTTATCTGTAGCATTCCACATGCGAAGCACTGAAATATCCAACAGCATCCTGCACTGCAGTTTCTAGATGTTGCCAGATTAAATACCAGCCCAGCCCACCCCAGGGCTGAGCAGTGGGTCCCACAGCAGCAACAGCAAACAACAAATGCAGTGAATGCCTATTTAACAAGTGCCTTTTTTTTCCCCTGACTTTTATTTTTTTTTTTTTTAACTTAGTCTGAGCCTGGATAAGGCGAAATCGAGACATACAGCTGTGCCTTCCTCAACTTACTTGTAAGAAATGAAAGCATCTAATGCTGATGTGGTAACACCTTTGGGTCACTTAGGACAAGTAAAAACTGGATGAGACAGATGATCATTCCTTCAATAAGCCGCGCTCCATGAAAAAGTCAGAGCAGATGAAGCTGCTCAGATGCACTTGTGTGCTTTAGGGATTTCACACACCCCAAGACACGTGCAAGGCAGCTGTCCATGCTGGGAGCCAAAAACTGTCCACAAATACTGAAATTTGCTGAAAATATTGTAGAAATAAGACACTCGGAGGGTACAACAACTAAGCCTATTTAGCATCTCACTGGCCAGGCAACATCAGGTCATGGCATTGGATCAAGACCCTAAGCCACACACTGTCACTCTTGTCTCCTTTCTTTCAAAAGGCCAAGTTGTAACTAGTGAAAAACTACCAAAAAATCCTCAAATCAAAGAATATACTAACCTGGTTCTAGTCTATCTACTAGAGTTACTAGATTTTGACTCATCCTGAGATGAACGTTAATTATATCTGATTGTGAATATTAATAAAAATTTTAATTTAATTTTGTCCCAATGTTTTGTTTAAAAAATAAAATGCATTACAAAACACAGTATTCAGGTATAACATCTAGACTGGCATAAACATAGATTTAGGAAAGTCAAAGAAGGAAATAGAAGCATGATTTTAGCACCTACCAATTACATCAAAGCACACACAAAAAAAGGTAAGGTTAAGAAGCTTTCTTTCCAATGACCATTTACCTTCCATGTATTTTTGACCAAAAATTTTGAGCAAGTCATTTAGTCCTTTGGCACACACTTGTATGGCTACCGTACTACAATAAATCCAGTGATAGAAAATCAAGTATGATTACTTGGCTTTTATATCTTGCTACTAATGTAAAATGCAGAGCAAGTTACAAGCAATCATGTATTAGGCTGCAGTTGCTAATTTTATATCCATTAGTAGGACTAAAATGTGTGGCAATTCCACAGTAAAATGTGAAAAAAAAGCACTGACCAGTATTTGTGCTTGCTCAACTACCACTTATTTCTCTGACAAGTCTTAGCTTCCATATTAAGAAAAGGTGATAACAGAAAAATTGAAAAGCAAAGAAAATATAAACACAAAATAAAACTAATTATAAAAGTGCATGATGAAAGCAAAAAGAGACCAAAAGCACAAGAAATTGGTGACAGTTCAATCCAAAAGAGTGTTAAAATATTTGGGTTTTTTCTTCTACATAAAAATAATTAGCATCTTTACAGACATCATAGGACACAAGTTACCACAAACACGTACATAAGTATACACTCAAACACTATCATCAACAAATTAAACCATTTTTTAGTCCCCCTTTTCTTTTCAAGTCAACCTGGTATCAAAGGGAAACAGAAACCAATCCATCTTCTGGCTTACACACCCAGACTTTCAATCTTAAAGAAAATGGCTGAACTTCTCATGAGACTAATAGGCTTACCAAAATTGTTGTGAATGAGACATTAAAACTAAACACTGATACTGGGATAAAATTACAGAGACTGCTCCTTCCTGGCAGGTGCTGTATCACCTGTCCCGTACAGATCAGCTCTCCACTAAAAATTCCTTCAGGCTTGGGATGAGGGACTCTCTTGAAGAGCAGGGATATGTTATCTTGATTCAAAGAAAGGCCTGGAAGTCATCCCACTAGCTCTGGACACAGAAGTTAAGAAATGAAAGTGTAAGATAAACCTTGTGCCCTCCTACAGGCAGACACTTATGCAGCCTGAGTGGATTCAGCCTTCTTGAGGAAGACCTGACTTGCTCTCCAGAGGTATTCACTCTCCTCCACTGAGAACCAGTAGAGTTTAGGCCTCTGATGCCTTCCAACACCCAAACTTGTATTAGGCCACTTCGTGTCTTCTGTCATAACCAGCAGGCACTCTGAATTATCAGCTTGTAAGCACAAAGACTCACAGTGTTTAAAAACAGTCACGCAGGATTTACGTGGTGTGAGTACACATTTGCATACACCACCTGCCCAAAGGCATGGGCATACCTGACATCTATGAGAGAGCAAAACGCACTTGATTTAATGGTCCAAGCTGATGGAGTGGCCATAGGGCCAATTTCAAGAAAGACCACAAGTAACTCAGCAAAAAAGTATACACATTTCAGTATGATACCCTAGATACTATTCAGCATGAACACAATTAGAACAGGCCTGCAAAAAAAATTTTGTTTCTGTTAAACTTCAAGTTACTTATGAGGAAAATGCATGTGTAGTAATAAGAAAGAGCATTACTCTTTTTCCCCTCTGTAGCCTGTGCCAAAGCCTGCGTACGAGAGCTACGTGCTTTTGCAGATGGAAAACCTGAAGGACTGAAGAATCTACTCATTTCTATGCCCTTTTAAAGAAAGCTGCTTTTCATAGCCATACTCAATACTGCAAACTTGTATTTAGCATGTGTGGCTGGGAATGTTTATGTTCGTAACACACCGAGTTGGAGCAGTGTTCAATTTGTGAGATTTGAAAGCGGCAACTCCTGTAAATATTGCTGTGCTTATACTGAATACTACATTGATTTCAGCGGGTTATGTACCAATGAAAACTTTCTAAAACAAAGAGACCTTATTCAAGGTTTGTCTCCTTCACAGAACAAGCAGAAAAGCTACTACTCCATGTTAAAATACAATTCTCAAGGTCCCTAGAGCCATCCCTCTTCTGTTTCATAGGCAGTGGAATCAAACCAGAGAAAACAGTCATTCCTGCTTTCCTTTCATTTTTGTGACTAAGTTTGTGTCTCTGATTTCTGAGCATATGGAAATCTCCACCAATCTCAAAATTTCCCTTCAAGGAAACAAGTTCGGTCCAGGACGGTCCACCTAAGTGAAATTACACAGCCTTTAAAAGTAGCAATGAGTAGCAGTTTCATATGGAGACATTAAACAGAGTAAAAATGTTTTAAAGAGAAGTAATATTCCAGTGATATCCAGTCAGTAAATTAAACATCAGTTTAAAAAGCTTCGGGTAGGTTAATCGATGGGCGTACACTTTGCACTCAACTTAGATAAAAGAGCTGAAAATTTCTGAAAAAGTTTCTTTACACAAGCAGACCTGTTTGTATAATCGAGTTTGTGCTGTCTCACAACTGTATTTTAACAGCTCCTGAAGATTTGCTTGTTCAGCTCTCGGAGGGAAACACGAGCTGGTTCTCACACACTCCTTGCTGTTAGAAAGATGCTATTTCACCAGGAAAAGTGACAGTTTAAGAGAGGAGCAACGAGGACGGAGAGCTAATTCCAGGGCAGCCCGCGCCGCAGCAGCTCCCTGAGGGACGGCAGCTTCCCCCGTGCCGCAAGCTGCTCTCACCGGCGGACCGGTACCTCTGCCCGAAACGCGAACCCAGAGCCTCAGCAGACATTTGCTCCCTCCTTCCCTCCCTCCTTCCCGGCNCCGGTGGGGCGCGGGGCCGCTGCTCGGTCCCCGCCGCGCCGTCGGGCCGCTTACCGAGCGTCGCCTTAGCCCCGCCGTCCGGCGGCCGAGGGGTTCCCCGCCACGCTGTGCCACCACAGCAGGTGGCGCGGGGCTGCCCGAGATGGCCCCAGGCGCGGGCACAGGGGGAGGATGCAAAACTCCCGGTTGCCACCAGCCCCTGTCCAGGGGCCAAGGGTCACACAACCATCAGGGTCATTGCCCCCCCTGCCTTTCCCAGACATAGACCCAGCTTTCCCCACCTGCCATGCAGCAGCCTGCCCCACACCCTCCTGCCCTGACCCACTGAATGCCAGAAGGGATAATGGAGGCCAAGGTCCAGGCCCAGCCACGTACGCAGGTATGGCCCCGCCGTACACACCTCACCAACACTATCTCCAGAGCCGAGGCTTCTGGACCTTGGAATGAGTCCTTCGGTTGGCAGCCAGTTAGGCAACCCGCTTCTCTCAGGCCCCCTCCCTCCCACGGGTTGAGACACGGATTTGCGTCTAGTCTATCTTTTTAGGCAGGATTAATGCACAAAAGAAGCATGTGATTTCACGTACGTTTTTTTAACAAACAGAAAATTGTGACTGGTCACAGGTATATTCCTGGGGGCTATTGCTCAAGTGGTTTAGATAAAAATGCTCATGCTGCAGGACAGCAGCCCCAGCTCAGCAAAGATCTGTACTATTAAGTTACCCTGTAACTGCCTTTTACAAAACTTCTTACATATCCATGTAATGGGCAAAGACAGCAAGTTTTAAAGAGTTTGGGGTTTCTTTAAGATTCTCATTTAGATCACTGAGGAACTGTCCTGAATTATGTGAGCTGAGGCACGGTTCCAGATTCCAAATTTTCTGAAACCAGAATTTTGTACTGTCTGTGCCAAGTAGTCTGGGTAACAGCACTACGAAGGAGGCATGATTAAAAAGACACTTATCAAGCAGCAGAACTGATTTAGATAAATTCTTCATTAAAACTTCCATGCCACAATGCACAAAACATCTAGCAGGAAAAACATGCCACCAGCATAACCTACTACTGGGCAGGGGGGAAGAAAGTCTAGAGAGCTACAATAACATTAGTTCTAATACTGAAAAACCTGTCACTGTTTCTGAATAAAAGCCTGAATAACTGATATACTTTCACACTTCCATCTTACTTGGTTGGTGGCAGCTAAAACAGACCAGGCACAACTCAGCTACACATTGTTCCAAATGTCCTCATCCGTACTGGTTCTACCACGAGCCACGGCTGAAGATGCTCCACCCTACCCATTTCTCTATTTGCCTGTGCATTTTGGCTCTCTTCCAAAGAAATCAGCAAAAGATTCTCTTGCTGCTGAGGGAATTGCAACATTCTTTAAGCAGCAGCTACGTTACTAGCAGAACTGGCACCTCCTATAGTTCCTTCTTCAGCGTGCCTGTTTCTAAACACGTCTCTAGTAACAGTTGATTACCGCATTCATTCTGAAATTTTAGAAGTCTAGATTTGAAAAGTGCCTTTTGACCAGCAGATAAATTGGAAGTAACTGCAATCTGGCTATAACAGGTAAATCAAACCAGGTTGCGGGTTGCATCAAGATTTGGCAGTGCTCTGTTGTGTGAGGCCAAAGAGTTAATCTCAAAATTGACTATTTTAAGACTTCCTTTTCTAGCAGAAATATAAAAGATTATTTAAATTAGTATAATTAAACTCATATTTGCATTCATTCTTAGGCCCATACTTGCATAATGCTGAAAAGTTCAAGAAATTCCTGGATAATTCCATGAAGAGTTATACTCTGTTGGCAATCCTTGGCAGAATGAAAATCTTGCTTTACTTCTGAAACACAGCCAAAATATTTCCTCCAGGAGTGATGCATTCATACTGCTCTAGTTTAAAAGAAATACAAAATTTCTAAACTGTCTCTCAGTGAGAAAGCCTGCAAGAACTAGAAGGGCACACCAACAGTAAGACAAGAGGTCAAGTACTGTTCAAACTGTATGCATAGCACTTGAAGAATAACTCCAGCTTTTGTGTATATTTTTGTGATGTACAGACCTAATTAGAAAGTCCGATCTTTGTTATGTCAAGTCTGATAAATCTTAGGCAAACACTAACAGAGCCAAATTCTCTTTCTAAACCTGAAAGAACAATCTGTCTGTACACTGCAAACCAGGTGTTGCCCAACAGTACTTCACGGTCCTGATTCACTATTGTTTCATTCCTGCTTTTTTTACAGCTGTGGGATGTTGCTGTTACATTGAAACCACCACAAAGTGTCAGGGCACCAGAGGGTGACTGGCCGTGGGCAAGACGACACATTAATCAGCTTCTCCAGTCTTATGCAGGGCCAAATCCTCTCTGAGGTGGGTTTCTTGGAAGAAATTCACTGAAGCTGTACCTAATTGCATCAAAGCTAGCACGATTTGTAATCATACTTGTTATTTACTTACCGCAAAGTCAAAAGAACCCTCTCTGCTTATTGTCATTCAAACTAGTGAGAAAAATCTGTTTGAAAATAGAAATCATATTATAATTCTGTCTATTGGCAGGTAAAATGGACACACCTATCCCTTGTACTAACATTTTCATCTTTTTTTCTCTCCACTCTTAGTTGAGTTGGCTATTTAAATAGGATTAAAAAATTACATCCTGTAACTAAACACCTTTGAATGAAATGGCATATAGCAATGGATATTTTGGGGGAAGTACCCAGGTAAATAAGACTGAAACCCTTTTTCACATATTTTCTCCAAATAATTCTCTTCACTGGGGTAAATTAATTCCCAGCAGTTCCATTTGTTCATTTTTGACTTGGCCGGGGACATTCAAACTCTCACACCCACTACACTTCAACTTCCACAGACTCACAGAAGAAAATTACAGATGAACAGTATGCTAAGATAGATACTCCAATATTGCCAGCTCGGGAATATTTCAGTTCTCAGTTATATGCTCTTGTAAATACTGAAAAGGAATTCTGATATTAGAGCTCTAGAAACACAGTCCAAGTGTACTGTGAATACTCAAAACCAAAGAAGCCAAACAAAAAAACCCCTGGTTTAAAATTCTTAACATATAAAAGCCTGAATCTCATTGATCTGCAGATCTTGACTCATTTTTGAAAGCTTGGGTACATGGACAGGCACTGGAAAGATATCCTTATAGATCATAGTAGAAAAGTTTCTGAAGCTAGAGAATTAGAAGGAATCTTTACTTTGAGGCACAAAATACTTCATACTTCTACTGTACAACTTTCAAAGGAAAACGTGGGATCTCAACTTTCACAAAATAGTTTGACTCTGTGATTTAAATCATTTAATAGTAAATGACAAGTGCCTGGGGCACGATACAGACCTCGAAGTATGAGAGGTGTAATAGCATTGCTATGGTAAATTAATCACAACCTGCTTCTTTTCTTAGGCTGCACTCTCGGCACCATTTGTGTGCTGTTTACTACCCTGAGAAGCTTGGCTCCCACAAGAGGTTAACACCATGCAAGGTTTCAACCAGCAAGAGGTATTACTTGTTCTACAACCTACACTAGCCAGTTTATTAGCTCTCTCTGTGAAACTGTAAAATACGCTGTTTTTGATAAGAAACTTGATACATGTGCTCCTCAGGACTAATTATTGTTTAAGCAAATACCTTTAAAAACAAAACCTCTGTAATAAAATAACTATCTTAAATTCTTCACTGTTTACATTTTCAGTTATAGAGACATTTAGGGATCTTCAGCCACGAGGATAAGAATTGTCTTTAATGGAGATAGGCAGATGAAAGGATCTTCAGTTCATAGCTGCTCATTAGAAAATTAAGCTTGTAAAATTCCACTCACACTTTAGAAATATTATCTGTACTCACCTTGTTAGCATAGGGTCGAGATTATTTAGACCCTATTGCTACTGTCAAGGCTTAAAGGTGTTTGGAACCTGAAGTTTTAGCCTAGGGCCATCTCTAATTTTCAGCTGGTAAACAGGCACCTAACTCCCAAAGCCGGTAGCTGCTGGGCTACAGCTCTGGGTGGTGTGAAGTGAGATAGTGCCTGCAGAGCTGAGCCAGCCTATAGCAGCTGTGGGCCATGACTCAAAGTACCCTAGATAGGTGTGCAGAGAGATAGGAAGTAATAACCTGTCTTAAAAATATAGCAGTATTCACCATGAAGATGAACACTGCTCATTTTGCCTCCTTTGCATTGCTCAAATAATCTTTACCAAAGAGTCATCTTCTGGGAAAAAATACACGTCTTCTGCAATTCTGGGTGGGGAAAAAAGGCAAAAAGACACTAAATATTTTTATCAGTTAAACTTCATCTTGTAAGAAAAGGGTAGTTCAACAGTTTGGAGTTCTTTTTCAAACTTTATTTTAAACTGTACCATTATAGAAAAGAATTTTTACATTTACAAATTCGAAGTGAAACATTTCAGCCTAGTCTCCCCAAGTCTTGCAAACGCACTTTTAAATTTAAATTTTCTATTGTTCTAAAATTAGCTTTAACAACTTGAAAGTCCCAGAACCACTGATGAAACAATACGTGTTTTGTAGGAACATGCCTAGTAGTGACCTCTTACCTGCTGATGACCTTTAAATCCACCAGAGGATCCCAGGGGATGCTCAGAACATGACTGAAAGCTACAAGCTCAGATTATATTGAGATATCTGCGCCGAATTGTATGTATCTAAAGAACAGGGGTTACCACAGAATAAAGGAGAAGCAGCCGTTTGTCAATATTAGCTCGATTAGATAAGCGCAGTAGTGTCAGCAGGACGTCTGAGACACAACATGCCGGCGTTGTCTTTCACAGGCTGGATTCTGCACGGAGCAAGATGACCCCTGTGAGACAGCAGAGCCAAACCAGCTGCAGGACTGCTCCAGGCTTTTCCCTCATAATCCAGTAGGAGGAAAGAGTAAGTAGAATTTCTGGGGAGGGCCCGGAGCAGCCTTTCCAGCTCCCATCACAGGATCCAGGCAGAAAACAACTGCTTGGGATAAATTTCTAGATAAGTAGCCTTCAATGCATCAGTCCCTCCCTTTGTTTCTTGGAAGTACAGCTGTTAAACACGCTTGAATAAGCAAATTCTTACTGAAAACATGAACACACAGCTCTGAGTTCGTGTCAGTATGCTTAGCACGTCTACGAAATAGGTGCTATACCAGTCCCAGGGATTGGCAGCTGTGCACTGAACCCGGCTTAAGTTTTCAATGAACAGTAAAACAAGAGGGCAGAAAAGGTGCTGCAAGGTACAAGATATCTTACTTCAGAGGAAAACCACAATTGCAGCTAAAACCTTCCTATTTTGGGATGCAGTGGTTACTATACAGCATCAGGCCCTTCAGTTGCTTCTCTTCGACACAATTAACACTGACATTTAAAAAGTTCTAATGAACAGACACTACTCCAAGCCTGCATGAGTTCTTAAGTATTGTCACCATGCCACGTTTAAATTCAGGATATACTTAAACTGTGGTGCTTTAACCTACGCAAATAATAGCCCACAAAATGACAAAGTACTCAAATTTGTGAAATGGCTTTTAATCAAATATTAGTTCAGTCATTTTGGAGATATTACTTGAACACAGAAAACATCTGTTTTAACTCCATCCTGAGTGTATTTTTTTTTTTAATCTACCTGCAGGTATCTGCAAACAATCAAAGTTAACTTGACGTCAAAGAAATTTAGTATCATTCTGCTGCAAGACCAGCAACATCACCACAATGGAGCACCAGAGCTGTGTGCAGTTCATGATGGCTTTTGAACTCTTTGCGCTGTAAGGAACTTGTTACTAATACTTGTAGCCTACATTAGTACTCAAACTCTGCCTGGTATGAAAATAGGTTTTTGCTTTGTTGAAAATTATTAGAAAATAGACTTTCTAAAAGCCTAAACCTCACAATGCCTTTGTAGAGTACTGCCATAGGATGCCTTTGAGACTAGTTAAGAACTTGACAAGATTGAACGTTCATACTGATAATCAAAACATTCAGGTATATCAGACATGACTTAATAAAATGAAATAGAAAAGGGTGTGAACCCTTACATATATATACATATATACATCATACAGGTGTAATGGTTAGGTATCAGGTCAACTACAGACAATCTTACCAACTTTTGGATTTCGTTCACATCAAGCTGATGTTTCTAATACCATACAAGGAAAGAGCACACTAGATCAACCAGAGGCAGTTCCTGCTTTAATTAGGGTTATTCAAATCTGAAGCATTGAATATATGAATTGTTATGGAGTTAACTGATACAGCAGTGCAATCCAGTTTCATGCTTATTTCACAAAATATGACTGTGCATAAATAAACACAAATAAGAGAGGTGTTTAGCATATTCTACCACTAAGCAATTTATAGGAAAATCTTTAACATATGCAGCCAGAGGTACAAGGACACCTGAAGGCTACGCTCAGCACTTGAAACCTAGGTTCTGAAGGGTTTAGTAAAGAAAGAAGAAAAGACTATTATATTCAGTGTTATCATAATTGGAATTTTCAAATTTTCCAGAAGTTACCTTAGGAATCTGAAAGCTATTAATAACTTATGTATGTCAAGGATTCTCAGAATGCTTGTCTCTTAAAATAAAAAATACACAATTTAATGAAACAGAGAGCTATTACTGTTTTGATGTTCTGTACGCTTTCACAAAGGTCATGGATACATCCGACTTTGGGGATTTAATTGACATGATGCTTATGTGCTAAAAATCATGGAGCAAAACAAGCCCTGCCAGAAGAGTAATCCTGACACTAGGTCTTCCTTCAGCAATTAGAGCTGAAGCACCAAATACTTGTTTTGGTTACAAGTGTAAATCAATAAATAAATTCAATTTACGAGACAGCATGCTCTAGAGCTCAGTAGAATTTATGGGGACAAGAGCCCCTCCGTGAGGGTTCCTCACCTGCAGAAGGAAGCAACACCCCTAGTAGCAAGCAGCTGTTCATCAGTGTTCACTCACTGGTTTTTCCTTTCTGTCCCAAACAAATTTCCTAGCAAGTAGAATATATCAGCTATTTCATCTAACCACAGTGCCCTGTTTTCCAAGATATGTCACACTGTTGAGCAAAGTATGAGAGGATATGCAAAATTCATAAACTCCCTTGGCACTCTCAAGTACCAGTGAAGGAACAGTGGCATTTCAGTGTTATTCAAGTGCTTTGTCTGCAACAGCAAGAGCAACATGAAGTATAAAAGTTTGAACCTTCTCTCACTGGTACACAAAGTTACAAAACGTTAATGGAATAGTTGTTCCTGATAAGCAGGTATTTAATGTGCATCTAGCTAGACAATTTCCAGATTTGAGAGCTTGCTGTTTATGTAAGAATTTCTAATGCCATTTGTAACTGGCATGGCACGCGTAATTTAAGAGTTTTATTTAGTGATAGAGTTGGATTTTACAGTGTGAGTATGTGTGTATGTGTGTGCTTTCAGGTATTCTTGGGGGTGGGAGTTATTGAGGAAAACCACTTGTGAGTGACAGCAGATTATCATAGTCAACTATTTTTGTTTTAAAATCTTGCACTCTCTTTTAGGCCTAACATGATTAAAACTTGCTGAGGCAGGAGCACAGCCAGCTCTGCTGAGTAGTCTTTATACACAATGTCAAGAATGGATATTAGAGTTGTGAGTTTAGAGAAACAAAAAGGTTCTACAACTAAAAAAATACGTTAAAAAATTAAAGGTTTTGGAAGATGTACATTAACATATCATCATGTCAGAGTAGTAAAAAACCTCCAAAGAACAATCACCTTTGTTTACTACAACTCAAACGTGGAAGTGAGTGACTGAAACCTCAAAAAGTAATTTAAAAAGTGAGGAAGAAACTCCAAATAAACAAAAACCACCACAACCTTTCAACGCGTATTTACCATCAGTTGTGGAAAACTGTGGAAAGTGTTAAATTGTCTAAAGAATAACATAGTAAAAACATTTGACAAAGAATACTCCCTGAATAAGTTACCGATTAAAAAAGTTACAGATTCGCAACTGCAGGTCCCATGAAAAAGATCCCAAAAGAAAATCAGAGAACTAGTTCAGTACCATTAACTTAAGGAAGCTGGTTGTAGAAGTGTTCGATTACATTACAGCTCAAGTCCCACACTGGATTCTAAACATCCTAACCCTAAAATGCTGTAGAGGGTTTACACAGTCGGTTAACACTTTGAAAGGTCTCTCAAGAGTAAATACACTACAATAAGTCATTTGTATCCATTTGTGCTCTTGTAGTATAAAGTAGAGTAGAATCTCTCTGGCAAAGCACAACACAGGATGAAGTAGAATCATGATTTATGTCAAAAATTAAGTTTCTCAGTCTTTATTTGCTTGGCCAACAAAAGAAATTCCCTCAGGCAAGCCTAAAAAGGAGAAAAGAAACATAAGAGCTCAGGCCAGCTTACTCCCTTTTTCTGGGAGCCTGTGAAGCTAGTCTGTGGACACATTTTTCTAAGTTCTAGGCTGTAGAAACAGATAACAAATTGCTACAGATGAGGAAGTGATCTCTCCATATCCACTTGTATAGCTGTCAGAGTATACCAACATGAACAGATTATAAACTTATTCAAAAGTAATTCTTATTTTTAGCAGAACTGAAAAACTTCGTGAGCAAATGCTTTTAACTGTAAGAGAACCAACTGAAATAATGACCTTAAGCAACTGTGCTACAAATGGTTCATTTGGGGGGTGAGTGCAGACCACCACATGATAGAGGAGCACACCATGAGCGGTGAGAAAGATTCATAAGTAAGCAATTATCAGTCCAGTGCTCAACACCACAAGTTGCTGAGATTCCTAGCATAGTTGCTGGTGGTTAATTATGATCCCTTAGGAAAGAAAGACTCACCATCTAATCCCTGCAAATAGTCACAGTTCAGTCCTCACTAAAGAGCAAGAAAGCAATGGTTTAATAGCAGTAAGCCCTTCAAGTGTGACAGTCATCTGAGAATCTCAAGAACATTGAATTTAATGAGCTCATCTTCCCAAAACCTGTGAATGAAGGAAATATTACATTAGTTTCTCCTGACTCGGAAACTTAAAAATAGTGAAGTTCACTGACTTAAATGCAAACAAGTGCATGGAATCCACTTTCTTAACTCTTCATGCACATCATCCCCTGCTGCTCTACAGAGCAGGTCTTCTGCAAACACTTCAACAAGGGCAAGGCTGTGTATAGGATTAAATGCCTAAACAAGAGAAGCTGAAGGTGTGAGCTCCAAATTTGAGAGGCCTGTTAAGCATTTTACCAAGACTTTTTAATTTTTTTTAAGTAAATACACCTCAGGACACAGAAAATAACAGTATTTAAGGAAATGCTGTAATTGTGTTGTTTGGGAGCAAAGAAGCAAAGTTAAATATTGGTTCACAATAACATGGGAGAAGTGCTTCTATTTCTAGCAATACAGTACTTAACTGTGGAAAGAGATGACCCTCCCTAAATGATCCAAACTTTTAGCTGATCTCTTTAGTAAGGAAAGCATTAATCACTAATCTCACCTGGGAGATAAAGGACAGACAAATGATTTTATGTGTGGCACAGCTGCCATGTCACTGAAATATCTGTCATCAGGTCAAGTGACAACTGCCAGGAGGTCAGACAAGTTTTATTCCAAAGACTAGCTGAAGTAGAGCATTTAAACACAATCTTTTTACTTTACAGCCCAGAAGGGATAGGAAGGGGAGTATTTGGAAAGCTTCAAGTAACTATTGGGGGAGGGAGGAGTGCTGAATCTGTAACTACGTTGGCAGAGAATCCAACATAAAATAAAGAATATCAAATGTGCTCTTGCACTTTAATTTCTTTGTGCTTTTGTCATTGCCAACATACATATGACAGTAAGAAACATAATGATCCCAAGTCCTGACTTAACCACCTACATAGTGTTTGAGAAATCTGAAGCCATCTCACACAGACTGATAACATCAGAAAGCTGTCAGAAACAGAAGTGTTTAGGAGAGCAGAACCAGACAATTTATTCCTGCGGTGCAGTTGATTTCAGCTCAGGCCTAGTAAGCTCAGCATCATGTGCTACCTTATTCTGCTCATATATCCAGAGAACATTATTAGGAACAAATCCATTTCTGTGTACTGATATATCTTCCAGCTCTTTGAACAGTATTGCTGAAGTATCCCATATAACAGCACTAAAGACCTAACAACACACACAGGTTTTGCATAGTGACATTTTAGGAAATGTGACTTTTTAGGAATTTCCAAGGCCTAAACCTTTAAAGTGCCAAGAAACATCACATCATCCCGTGAGCAATTTAGCGTTCTAGGGATTTTTTTACTGAAATGCTTAAAATTTTTATTGTGATGAATAATAGTGCTTGGTTTATCTTTCAGTTATTAAACGTACAACATAAATTCAAAATGGATTTTCCTATAGCCATTTGGTTGACTGAAAATAACATCAGTAAAATAAGTAATTTAGTGATGAGCATACATACCTTTGTTTACGGAGAAGAGACTCTGTCACAGTGTCAGCCAATACATATTATGACTATGTACTCAAACACTTCTCAATGCTTCCATCCTCTCAGACACGCTATTTTCTCACTGTTTATAAAGCAAACCTCTCCCCTCTCTGTCCTTCGCTTGACTTGGTAATATGAGAGTGTTTGAAATTTGAACAAAACCTCCTTGTCCTGGGAGTACAAGGGGCGGAGGAAGATGCAGTTGGAGCAATAGGTGGTTCTTAGAGCCTTATGCCAGCCCCTTTGACAAAAGCCAAAGGACAGGACACTAAAGAGGCCATTCCAGGGCAACTATTCCTGGGTCACTTGATTCGAGCTCCTTCTCCACCCTTTGTTATGGAGTTTTCTGGCAAGTGGACTCTAAATTGGAAGTTGCTTCACTGTTCTTATTTTTTCAAAATAATGGAAAAAATGCATTGACTGACACCTGCCCTAACATTACCCACATTAAATGGTGACTTAATGTTGCCAGACAAAGGCTGTACATATGCATAAGTTTCGTTTTGTCTTTTTATTGAAGCAGTAGGATTTGATTTATGAAGCACCTGGCAAGGATAAGGTACTACCACACAAACAGGAAGCAGATAGGGGTGGTCATAATGCCAAATGGAAGGAGAAATATCTTCATCTCCTGCTGCAAGATTCAAGGAATAAATAGCTTAATATTTCCTGTCAAGTCATTCCCATACTCCTGTATATGAAAACAACTGTCAACACACAAGAATGTGTTAAACAGCTGAAACTCTCTCAAATGATTTATCCAAAATAAACTTCCATCAGAAAGCTACCACAAATATTTATTCATCTTAACTCTTAAAAATGAACAATTGCTCTTGTTTTAAAGCCATTTCACATTCTCGAATTGAAACTTCAGAATTTACGTTATTTTAATATCACTAACTACTACTGTATCTAACACTGAGCAGAACTAAGGCTTTGCATTACTAAAACCAAAGAAAAGCTCTTCCTATCTTACGAAGAGCCAGGATTTTGTAGTTTATCTCACAGGGAAAGGACTGGACAAGGATAGGATACTCACTCTCTCCTCTGAAGTTTGTAAGGAGAAATAAAATTGTTATGATAACAAAGCAACAGAGCTGCTGTGTAAGGCCTAAATCAGTTCCATCATTTCTAGCAAACGCACAGAGACAGTAAGCAGGCACGGATCTGGACAGCAGAGCAGCCACAGAGGGCTGTTAAAAGACAAAGGGATGGAGAGGAACCTCAGAGACAAATCTCAACAGAAGATGGGATAATCAAGCGTGCTGCCAAGCAGGGAACTGAGGTCATCCTGAGAAAGTCAGTGTGGTTTTAGCTTAAAGAAATACTTGCTCCCTATAAAGTTGTACAAAATCAAATTCATTTCATGCAGTAAAGTCTCATGAATATATTGCATTTTTATTTTAATCTGTATGATTAAAGTACTTACTTGCTTCTTTAGGGCATTACCTTTTAGTTCTGTTACAGCAAACCCATAGGATCAGAGAATCCATGGCTCAGCTCCTGCCAAGAGGAGGAGATTCACAGCTGCCCGCTTGGCCTGCCCCCAACCCTGAATCCCAGCACCCCGTGGATCAACAGCGGGGTCGTGTCCCTGCAGTGTGTCCTGCTCTGACAGGTGCTGGCATTTGGCAGCATTCCCAGCAAGCGGGCAGTTATCAGGCAGCAAGACTTGGCCGCACATCAGAAAGCCAAGCTCATGGAAAGCATGGAAAGATACGGAGGATACTAAGGTGTTAAATCCCTTCTGTCCTTGAACAGCCGAAGACTGCTCTAAACTGTGCTGGCTGCCAGCAGTTGCAGGCAATTTTTCAGAAACTAGAACACCAACGAGAAAAAACAATTTGAAATTAAGCACAGACAAATATTTACCAGAAAATTTAGAGGATGTCCCTTAGCTCTTCATCATCTTCCAGCTCATGACACACTAAATTATTTGAATTGCACAAATCATGCTCTCTGGATTGATTGCAGCTTCAGATCTGGCTTGAAGCAATAAATCTACAGTTTTTCCTCCAAATGAAGTCTAGCCTCTCCAGTCTCCAACATCAGATCTCATCCCTCCACTTTCTCCTGGAACTGCGAGGGCTGTTCTGCTTCCACTGTTTAACAACTGCCACCAACAGGTAGGACTCCCTTAAATCTGCTAAAGACATTGCACTTGCAAAGCAGAGCTTGCTTTCAACCCATTGTGTTTAAATGCCGAGAATTCCTCTGCAAGCAGCACGCAGAGCAGAAGGACAAGTTATTTTTCCCTTTTCCCTCACTCTCCCTGATCACACATTTCCAAACCATCAGCACAAAAGCAGTCTTCAATTAATAAGTCTCAGCTAAACTTAAGAAAAAAAGGATTGCTGTAAGTTACAGTTGCGTTGTACCTCAGCTTACTAAAAGAATGTTCTTAATTACACATTAGCAGAGATGCTCAAAGCGTGGTTACCATTAACAAGGAAAGAGGCCATGAGAAGTTGCTTCATGTCTCCTCAGCCAACTTTATCTACTTTCAGCACACCATCTAACCCTGGACTGATGCTGTTCCTGCTTATTTACCTTACATTGAACAGTTACATTACCAGGAGACCTATGCATGTAACCTACCCAACCAGAGACAGACTGATTCTCCATAAAAGTCTTTTCAAAAATCTGCTTTAAAAATATCACGATGCTGCCATCCTACCTGAAGTTGCAGTTTTGTCTTTTTGGGTGGGGTTTTACGATAGAAAATGGGCATTGTAATGACATAGCACATTGCTGTCAGGAAAAGCATTTTATACTTCCTGGGTTGGAACCACACTAGATTATTTGCAGCTGCTTGAAAATTCTAAGGTTCATCAAAGCAGAATGATTTCGTCCTTTTAATACATATAGATCAACACGGATCTATATCTTTTCTTCCAAAACTGTACATGCACTTTGCACAAATGTTAAAACTACATGAGATTTAGGACAGTATAAACATGGGACTTGTTGACTTGTACAACCTGAGACATTGTATGTTACTCTTCAGTGACTTTAAAGGCACAGATCTGCACACAGGACAGAACTGTGAAAGAAACCAGGGTGAACAGACAAACTGGTAGGATTTGAATTATTTGTCCTTAGCTATGGAAATTAAAGTCACAACTTATAACAATCATGGAGGCCTTTTATCAATGTATATTTGATCAAGTTTCAAGGCAGAGTTTGTTAACTCTGATGGACTCATTCATAAAATTTAAAATTTGTCATGGAAGTTAATGAAGTCTATCCTTACAATGACAAGATAAAGTACTTTCTGGCAAAACTGTTCTTTTTTTACAGTATAGATATCAAATGATAGAGTTTTGTTGTTGGTTTGGGTTTTTTTTAATACACTGAAAACGGTTACTCAACACATGCTGGGCAAAGAGCTAATACATCTCATTTACACTGGGGTTAGACACAGCACAGTGTCTAACCCACAGAAGCTATCCTTAATTAGAGAGCAACCATACTACAAAGTTACATTAGAATCCAGGATCTGAAAGCCTTCAAATGTGAGTGGAGCGTTAGTTTATTTTTTCGTGCAGTCTACAGGATTCATTTTAAGAAGTTCATCCCAGCCCAGACTCTAAAAGCGTAGGTACACCGTGCAAAGAACTACCCGTGCCAGTGTGCTAGTGAAAAAGTCTGTGCTTCTAAAACCCTTTGGGGAAGGACTGGCAGGGTACACAAGGCCTTCGCGCTGCCATTTTATCCCCATACCAGATGCAGTTTAGAATGCACATTCTTAACTATGAGCAATGCTAGAGTGAGTACTAGCATTTAAACAGAGGCACAAAAGTGACCACATTTGCTAAGAAACCAAGCACCTAATAAAAGAACTCAGCTGCAAACCCAGACCCGAGTTTCTGCCACACCAACAATGTGTCTTTCGGTCACTTGCAGGGAACACCCAGTACATCAGCCTTTCACCAGGTACTTATTAAGGAGCCATTAATTACCAAGTCTCCAAGTGCTAGAATACTTCAGTTCCCTCTGCTCCGATACAAATACTGTTGTTCTTGATAAACCAGAACTGTAACTGATCCTCTGGCTTTATGCCTGACTGTATATTTGTTTGAGTGATATAATCTGACTGTGCTGGATGTTTTATAAGAAACATGCTGCTAAAAGTACAATTTGAAACTTCTTTATTTATTTGTACAACTGAAAACTTGGCTGTCCCTGTTGTGGCCCTCTCTGCACAAACATCAGCTCTGGGGGAGAAGAAAATTATTTCCACATTATAAATCAGGCTTTTTTGTTTTGTTGTGAAGATTTACTTCAGAGATTAGGAAGTGTGATGTGGTTCCTTGAATCTAGTTCCCCAGCACCCTCTTTCTTTCAGTCCATCTCCTTTTCCTCTTCTGCATCCTTTTCCAACATAAACATGTTTTCTAATTCATGCTATCATCAGCTCCTCTCTTCTGCTGCTGTTTCATTCCTCCAGCTCCTACTGAGGGCATGGAGACCAAACTGACAACCCAAGCTGACTCATTCTACAATTTCTCAGGTGTCCTTAAGCTATGCTCCTCATTCCAGAAGCCAGTAAAGACACACCAGGACTTGTGCATGTCCAAGCCGTGACTGCCTCACCCATGACACAATTATGTCTCAATCACTCGGAGATACTTTAAAGGTTGCATAAATATAACAACTTTCAGACACATTTTATGAATGCCTAAGTTTAGAAAGCATTCCTTCCAGGTTAATGTAAATGAACCCGAGATCTGGCTTCAGGATTTTCAAGTACAGATACCTACTGTGGTATATAGCATTGCAGGCTTATATAAGAATTTAGCAGTTCATTCTTATGCTGTCATCAGCCATTCTGTCACTACAGAACTGCACTCAAATTAAACCTTGGTGGAATTTTAGCTGCAGAGCAGTACCAGTCTGAGGAGGTGGTGGTGGGTGATGGTGTGTTTTCAGGCTTTTTCTCTAAGTAAATAGGACAATTAGCTAGAATGATACATTATCTAGGCATATAGAACAGTACTTTTCTGTATGTCATGATGTTGACAAAGTAAGCAACTAATTACAAAACACATAGGAAAGTAGGCAGCAGGGACCAAATGACCAAGTTTGGTTTCAGATCTTTCTTCTTCACTAAATTAACAGCAAGAGAGAGAAATCCATACACTTCATACCTCAGCACTGTCTTCCTACACTGAAGGGTCAGGCTGTGCTCCTGAGTTTATATCACAGGGTCGCAATGGACTTGTCTGCAGACACAGTAAGACTTTATTGTTTTCCCTCTTCCCAATATCTAGATACTGCAAACAATATTGCCCTTAACTACAGAATGACTACTTAAAAGCAAATATTATCAGATCAACTGCTAAGCACCAGTAAGGACTCAAGAGGACAGACAGAACGAACCAGTTCTTTTGTGCAGTCAACAGAACAGCAGCAATTACTGGGAAGAGGCTTTCCAAACAATTTCACTGCTTTACTCAAGAGGGTCACCATTACCAGACAGCTCAGAGGCCTGGCTTCTCTATCTCCCCCAGTTCAAGGATTGAGCCTTAAATCATCCTGCTAAAGCCATTGCCCTAGATTTAGACAATCAGTGTTCCTCTAGTCCTGCTATAAAGGACCGGAAAGCTTTCCAGTCTTTAACCTGGGGAAGGAAAGAGATGCAGGTACTTAAACCTAGAAAGCAGCACCACTGAAGTAGCAGAAGAAGTAGGAGAGGTCTTGACCTGTATCTCTCTTTTTCTGCTACCACCAATACTCTCCCTCAAGCCTTTTAGTTCTTCATGTTTCAGATGCATCTAACCTGACCAAGTTTTGGAAATGAACAGAAAATTCAGAAATAAAGCTACCTAATGTGCTGTGAGGCACACAGCTGGCTCCTTTAACAGCTGAAACAGTAAACAGCAAAGTTTTTTTTTCAAATAACAGAAGACACAGTAAGATAACAATCAGATAGTTCAGAAGTTCAGACTGAGAATCCACAAAGTATTTAGAGTTTGTTGATTGACATGCAAACATTAATGTTTTTAGTACGAGACCCTCAAGAACAGTGAATCCTCACAAACCAATCAATTAGCAGAGATAAGAACAGATGAGGTCATGGGGGAAGATTTTGTGCTATTGTATTATATTATTTTTACCTAGATGTGTATTTGAATGACAAGTGTCTCTTCATTCCCGTTTTCTTGCTGAATGCTCTGAAAGGGACAAGCAGCACTAATTTATGCCAGCTTGTGAAACTAATGGTTTGTCAAGGAAGATGCCAGAAAAACAGAACTGGTTCCCCCACTGGAATTCTTCGACCTGTTCAAATATGAGTCTGTTCAATGACCAAAGTTCGATGACACTACTGTCTTCTCCAGTAGTGGCCTTCAACAGGACATGTAATCAAAGGTTTTCTGAAATGTGAACCGGGAGGACACTTCTTGGCAAAAAGAGGTTCCTTTTGTTCACCTTGATCACCTCGAACTTAAAATAAAGACTATAAGTGAATGCACAACATAAGCAATAAAAAAAATGCAATCAGTCAATTAATAAGATTATTTTGATGTGCTTGTAATTGAAGCATAACAAAACATGCATTTTTGAAGAACTGTTGAAAGCTGGACTATGAGACCTTTGCTCTTAATAACAAACACGTTTAGCGGCTTCTATTTAGCAACTTCTGAAGTTTCACTGATGTTCACAAACGTAATTGGGATCAAATCCAAGTCTATGCAATATACTCTGAAAATATCTCTGTTATGAGCAATACTATTTCTGTTATTGTTTATTCATCACACCTTTTTCACCCCTCTGGGAATTCTTGCATTTTTTTTTTTATACCAGCAGTGTTACTTTCTACTTCCTACAAAGCACAGTACAATTGAATTGAATCAGGCATAGATATCTAATTTCTTCTTCTTTCTGTAAGGGAAACAGTTTGGTTTCTGTTCACAAGACAGTTTTCAAGAAAATATTTTATCAAAAAGCATGGAAGGGCTTCACTTCAGCTAAGCCAGTCTCTACGTTAGCAATTTTAAAAATTTTTCAAGCTTCCTCTTCTATAAACTAATTAAATAAAGACATTTGCAGAACACATGCTCCATCTAGATACATATTCAGGTTTTATAACTCAATCGTTACCAAAAAAAGCCCACCAAACTTTGATGGTCGTTTCTGTGGTTCAGAGTTTATTGCTTGGGATTCTGGAACAGACACTGCAGAGAAAGCATTATTCAAGTAACTAACTCACACTGAAAATTCAGTATCAAACATGCTGATTGTCCCTAAAGATAGATGTAATGCTTTAAAAACAATGCTGAAGATTAATGTTTTAATAGTGGTAACACTGTGGGTTCCAAGACGTGTTAGGTGTTGAAGAGACCACTCGAAAGCATGTTTACCACTCCCTTACATCAACTCTAGCAATATCCTCAAGTGCTTTCGCCGAGCTGGGGATTTTAGCAAACTTCAGGTGAAAGACACTTTCTGGAAATAAGGAAAATTCTTAGGCAATAGGGAATACTTTGCATAATTATAATTTCTGCTGAGAGTGTTCTTAGGCTATTTTTGTTTTACCACTGTTTCACTAACTGAAAGTGCTTTACCTTCCTCATCCCATGGCAGCATGCCCACAAGTTTTTCTTTTTACCAACTGTAAGAAATTCATCGTAGAATCGGGAATGGTTTGGATTGGGACAGTCCTTAAAGCTCATCTAGCTCCAACCCCTCTGCCGTGGGCAGGGACACCTTCAACTAGACCAGGTTGCTCAAAGCTGTCCTCTGATAGCAAAATGTAAATCCCAGACTACAACCCTTGTGCTAAAAGCTGGACAGAGCAAGGCCAGCTCCTACCCCCAAAATCACATTTGAGTCACATCTGCACTTGCAGTGTAAAAATACCCCCTAACATCAGCACACTCTTGCCTGAGTCATCCCATACAGAGTCCAGATTCTGGTCTCTGTGCTTAGAGCCACTGGCAGCAATCATGAGCAGGCACAGAGGGCTGTGGCTGATATGGAGGCACGATGAGATAACGGCAGCAGTCCCCTGCCCCAGCCCTTTATCTTGCCCCCAAACACCCTATGCTTATGCAGAGTGCTGAGCTGCTCACAAAACAGCAGCGTGAGCTACTGCAGTTTACAGATGGCCTGTGAAAATAAATCAGCACCAATTTTGGCTTACTTTATTTGTGTCAAATTCTAACTTCCAATAAGTCCTGTGTCAGTCCACAATACCAGAGGAACACTTACAGGATGTCTTTTTATCCATTAGACACACAGTCCTAAGAAATGCAATCACTTGCCGCCGTTCAGTTAGGGGACGTTCAGATGGCTGCAGTTCAGAGAGGACCCCTGTTCCCAAGCACTGGGACAGCATTCCTTGGTAAAGAGAGAATGCCACTAACAACTTAGTACCACTACTTCTCCACTTCCCAGGATTCACTTGGAACTGTGACATTACTGAAGTGTTTGCAGGTAATACCTGCTACTGTGAAAGCTTGCCGATGGTGAGTGAATGCCTCAAGTGTTTGGCTTTCACCCACCCAGGAAATAAAATAAATGAGATACAAGCTGAAGTCCTGCTGTGAATTTCTACTTTTGTCAAACGTTTGACTTTTTTTTTTAAATCACTCTCCTGAGATGGAAAGATTTGGTTTATGCGTCACATGTTTTCTGAACATACAAGAAAATTTCTCAGAAAGAAAAGCCTGTGGACTACATGAGCCTCCTAAATGAATGTAAGGTCCCTTCTGGAAGATTCCTATGTATGGTAAAATTTAGTCCAACATTTCTAGAGTTTCTTTTAAAAGTACAAAGCTACAGTTCTATCAGACTTACAGTAGTTACATTCTGTGTTTTATCTCCTAGAACTGCACATGAAGAAAATCCAGGAAGCCCTCAGTGTAAGCCTACAGCCCTGCACTGGTTGAAGTATTCTAGCTAACTGGTGCATGAAATAGTCATCAAGGATCAGACATTAGCCCAGTTGTCTGCATAAAATATTGTCACTGAGAGACGACTCTTAATGACTTCTGCAGCTGATCTAAGTCAATGTGACTAATTATGGTGAAGCTACAACAGTTTCACTCATGTAGAATAAACTCAAGTTTTGAAGCACAAAAAAAGAGGGGAAATACCTTGTACTTTCTTCCCTAAGTAACTCAGCAGGGCTGAAGGAGTAAAATTCCTTTTTAGTAGAATCTTCTTTATGATGTAGATCTGGGAATGGCATTAATGCATACTCCTCTGTAAAAGGTTACTAGCCTGTAACCTATATCACAGAACCACAGAACCATTAAGGTTGGAAAACACCTTCACAGTCACGGAGTCCAACCTTTGACCAGTCAGCACCTTGTCAGTCAGACCACAGCACAGAGTGCCATGTCTAGTGATTTCTAGCACACCTCCAGGGACAGGGATTCCCCCACCTCCCTGGGCAGCCCGTTCCAATGTCTGACTGGCCTTTCAGTGAAAACACTTTTCCCTGATGTCCAACCGGAACCTCCTCTGGCACAGCTTGAAGC
>VYZQ01028791.1:263894-296154 GCA_013400655.1 Mystacornis crossleyi
AATGTGCTCATTTCCAAAGATTACTCTTCCCCACAAAATTGATCAGGTTCCTGGTCTGAGGGTAAAGTTAATGCTCTTCAGGGCGTGTTGGAGGGAAGTAAAGGAGATGTGTTGTAATCTTCTCAAGACATAGCTTATGGTTGGATTTTTAATAGTTATACAAGTTTAGTTTGATGTCTAAAAGCAAAACGGTACAGTTTTCCTTTAAAACTAAATCATCCTACTTAGTTTTTTGTGTGTGTGTGTGTGTGTGTTTTTTTTTAATATTTGCCAAGTAGCAAGGGCTAAAATAGGCATTTTTTAACCCCCCCAAAAATCTCTTAAAACCTATAAAGTCACTTTTACAGGCTGTGATTCCACGTTCAGGATAACGACAGTGAGAAGCCCAGATTAGCGGTAAGGACACTAGAAATAGCAGGTTGGTTCTCTGCTGAGCTACCCAGGTTTAGCCTGGTCGCCACAAGGTTGGAGCTAGTAAGACCCAATCAAACTTATATGAAATCCTTTGTAATTTACTTAATGAGTTTAATGCAGTTAAGGTGCACCTTTTTCCATGTAGTTCTAGAAAGAATATTACGGTTGTGATATCAGGGACAGCCACGAGGATGTCAGCCTTTGGTTGGTCTGCATAACCTTATTTCATGTACCAACACTTGTACCTTATCCAAATACACCATGACTACTTTTATCTATATGATACCATCTTTTTTATTGCTCCCACTCCACGCCACTGTTGACTAAATGAGCAATGATACTTTGTTCTACTTTCCTTGCTCTACCCCTATGCATTCCTATACCTTTTTCAGTGAAATGTATTAGACTTTGGGCTGGATGCAGTGTTAATTTGTCCATAGCTCTATTTTAAAATTTTTTTTTCTGCTTTATGTTCCTCAACTCTACAATAAATAAACCCCCCCCCCAAATACTAACATTATTAGATATAACCTCACAATCACCTTTTGAGTTGGTCCTCCTCTGCCAAACAGCACAGGAGGTCACGGCACAGCAAGGCTGAAAGCTACAGCCCAGCTATATGAACCTCTCCCTAATCCTACACCAGTGAACTGCTTCCCTTTCTCCGACACATATGCACTATGCTCTTGTCTAAACATTTGAAGATGCTTTTTAAGTGTTAGTTAGGCTTGGTATCAGTGTCTGAAGATACCACTGATTCATTAAGAATTGGAACTAATCTCGAGGGCAGCGTTTTGGGGACCATTTTGCTGTTAAAACTAGTTTTATATTGAAACACAAGAAAACGCAATGCAGCAAATAAAAACAACCTGCCCTTACCATAAATAAAACAATAGTTGCCAATGGTGTATCCATACTGGCAGACATGAAATGGTTTGCATCAAGTTGTAATGAACCCTGTAGAAACTTTAAAAACTATAGAACAAATTGCACGAGTCAAAGCAGTGAATTGCAGCTCTCATAAGCCTATGGCATTTCATGTTCTGTAAAAAGTAACTAAAGTTATGGAATAATTTTAGCTCTCTTAGGAGTATTATGTCCATTTTAAAAAAGCACACAGATTTTTTACAAATCCGTGAAAAGACGTGAACTTGGTTTTAAGAGTTTTAAAGGAATAACTCTGTTGCCTTCATCTTCTTAAAGTGAGGCTTTAGGAGTACAAGCTTTATAAAGAAACACAGTGGTGCAACTGTGATTCACTGCCCAATCTATGGGTGGTGGATCACATCCTATAGTGTCCTGACCCCACACCAACTGAAGGATCAAAATCTGTCAGCCTCTGGCATACTTATTTCTGTGGGAAGGAAGAGCTTGGGCAGGTCCTCCATTGAAGCAACAGGAGGACAAAGATCATTATGCATTGTAGGGCATGCACTTGCTATAACCTCACATTTTCACATGGCCACTTCCCAAAGCCTTTCAAACTTTCCTTCTGATGTCATTTGCTCATCTGGATATTGAAACTAGCTCTGCAAATCTGATTGGCACTACATATAGTACTAGGCACATTTCAGAAAGTCACCTATGGAAGTTCTGTTTTCTGGTTTTCTACATCAGAGTCTAAATTTGATGCCATAACCCCCCTGTGTCACTGTGACCCATTTTACCACAAGAGTCACTTCCTCTCTGGCATTTCTCAAAAGCCTGTCCATATAGCTGGAAACAAAACCTCTGCCTTTGATCCTACAGACAACTCATAATGCAGTCTTTTCCAGATTCTCAGAATCTGTTTGCCCTGACGAGCATACTATCACCTCAGTCTGCTTCACATCACTCCTGCTGTCACTAAATATTCTCTAGGCTCACTTAGTTAACTGCTCTGCTCATTTTCTGTGCAGAGGCTTTCCATGGACACAAGCTGGCTGTGCCTGTCATCCGTTCTTCACTTCTGGTGAATCCTGTTGAGGCACAGACTGAAGCCCCTCACAGGGTGCAGATGTTGTCTCCGAGGAGCCAGGGTGACAATTCAATGCTCTCTCCACAGTGCGTGGCCCTACATCCCTCAGTAGCCCAAACAAATTCCTTCCCACAGACTCACAAACTACATGAGTTCTTCAGAAAGAGAATGGCCCTGCAAAAGATTTCTCATCACAGCACACTTTTTTTCTGAAAAGAAAAAGGCATTTACAGTTCTCCCGGAAAAGAAAAAAAAAAAAGGAGCACAGTCCTTATTAAGCCCAAGCACCTTTATTCAGACTCACCCTGTTGTTAACTGTCTCAGACATGCCACACATAATGAAGAAAAAACCCCAGATATTTTCTGTTATTACTGTCCTCCTGATACAGCACACACCATAACTGCTGGAGAACACTAAATTTTCAAGTACTCTTAGAACTCTTCAGGCTTTCTGTCATATGACTGAAGTAGCCTCCTACCAGGTGATGAGATCTTCATTAGGTGATTTGAGTGCCAATATGCCTTTACTGATATCCCCAAACATACTATTTCTTCTCTGCGCTAATCTACTTAACGTCTAGAAAGCTAATATTTTAACAGTAGTTTCCTTAGCTCTATGACCTTCTGCTTGTACTACGGTTCTTTGACATTTAGTTCTTCCATGGAAACCCTCCATGCAGTGACAGGCAGAGTACTGTACCCAGGTGTCTGTGCAGGTCAGCGTTTAATGCCATGGATTAGGTGGAAATCCACTGGCGTTTTTTCTGTTTGTTCTGTGTCAAGTTTGTCTCCTTTCTCGTGTGGCCAAGACAGACACTGATAAATACTGACTCCACTTCCTCAGAGTTTCCCTCTCTATTTTTTCCCTCCAGTCTCTGTCAAACACGTTTAGATGTAGGANGTCAAGTTTGTCTCCTTTCCCGTGTGGCCAAGACAGACACTGATAAATACTGACTCCACTTCCTCAGAGTTTCCCTCTCTATTTTTTTCCCTCCAGTCTCTGTCAAACACGTTTAGATGTAGGAAGTCTGACATGCTGCCTAGTTTTTTTCAGATCTACTTCAGCAAGTCTGGAGATTCCAGAGCTGCTGTTCACAGCACAGAAGTACTTACCTAATGAATGCCTGATGTGAATATTACCAAATTTGGAAATTTTGGAGATTGTTCAAATTGTCAAATGCCTTTTAAGGTAGATCTTAAAAGCATAGTATGTCTATTTCTTCAACAGATTTCAGGGCAGGCTTACGTTTTGGGTGGTCTCCCTTAATAAGATGCTACTTTTATGTATGTGCCACTCATTTTGTTTCCATTGTGTCAGTTCTCTAATGCATCCTTCAAGTGTTTCCATGCAAATCAAAGTAAAAAAGATTAAAACTCAAAATCAATGGGAGCTTTCCTTTCTAAAAATGGCCAGTGTTAATCTGGCAAATTATTCTGTTGATGACACACTTTCGACACAGAAAGGCCTAGTTCAGGCCCTCATAACAGTCCTGGCACAGAAGCACATGCAGGAGTTAAAAGGAGTCAGAACTGATTTTTTAATTTTTTTTTTCATGTTGATATGGCTTTGATATACACATGGAAAAAGAGACACTTTGCATAGCTAGTAGAAGAACTTAACAACAAACGCAATAAAATGCAATAGCTGTTTTTTCTGTTAAGGGGTCAGGTGATGAAACAGAATCACTTGTGGTTGGTTTTGGCCCCTGGTTAAAGAACTGTAACAGGTTTGGGCATGTACTGCATGTGATCAGGCTTCTCTACTGGAATCTCTGACCTGTTCGGTTAAAGACATGAATCACAGTCTGAGAAACACCGCAGGAATCCTCAGAAAACCGGGAGGCTCCTGAGAGTTTGAGACGACAGCGTCCTCATTTGTGGTGCTGCTTGACTATTTTATGATTTTACAGTATTTTATGACAAGTAAGGAAATGTGTGTATACCTCATGTTGTGGGGAGAGATCATCAATGACTTCAGAAATATTTCTGTTCTAAACAGGGTGAGGAGGAGCAGAATTCTTCAATTTCAGTAACATAAAAGACCTAATAAATGCCTGAGATGCAATGGTGCCTGACAGTTTCAGGTCATATTGGATGAAAGTTAGTGGGGGTAGACTTTTTATACAGGTTATTGAGATAAAAGGTGTCAAGAGTTTATAGCTCGGTAGTCCAGTTTTCACTTTTACCCTCCTGCTCCGAGTTTTTGTTTCAACTTGTGCTATTCTTAAGCAGAGCGTGTTCTAGAGAGGAAATCAATAGCTCCATTTTCAGGGAGACTGTTTCTTTCAGCTAGAGATGCTGCTTATGTGACTTTGTCACAAAAAATATTGATGCAGTTCGAAAGATGAGTCATACATACTTTGATTAAATCTGGCCCCGTCTCTTCCACTTTCAAGTTTAGGTAAGACTTGTTTCAAGGTTTTGAAGCTGCTCTTCTAAAAGGCACAGCTTAGTGAAACTACTGGCAGATCAGGAGACTGACCTGCGGCACTTAGTTTTAGTGCCTCAGCCACGGGTGTTTCATGCAACCAGAAAAATCACACTACTCCATGTCAGTGGAGAATCAAAATAAGTTTTTGCCATCCAAGTGAGCAAAATCGGGATTTGGAGATTTGTTTGCAAAGTGGAAATAACTTAAGGGTTACATGCAATGCTAAATAGGAATTGGTCACTGGCTATTACCTTTATTTTTGCCCTTCCCTCTCCCTCCAGCCTTAACATAAATGGTTACATTTATCTTCTCTGAAGTTACACTCGAGGATAACATAGAGAACCCACATTCTGAGACTTTTGCTCTAACCACAAGTTTGTCTTCATATTATGAATGGGGCTGATTATTCTTCTAGCACCACTAAACCATCAATGGGAACTTCTAACTAAGAGGAGATTATTTTCAGTTTATAACTTCAGAGATCTTTCTTTCCTCTGTGTGAAAGTTGCTACTCCTGGGCATCTGTATCAAGCTGAATCGTTAGGATAGGGCTGCTCTAGAGAAGAACTGCACATGAAAGAGACTGCTTTCTACAAGGCCTTCATTAATTTCCTAGCAAAAGCTGGGAGGATTATAACACACAAGCACTGTGTAACTGCTGTAAGAGACAGCATCACATCCTTCATCCTGATCAAGTGAGCTGTAAAGTCTCCTGTGCTAGAGTTCCTGTGTGATGCTAGTCACATCACTTAATCCAAACTTTTCACAGGTAGTCTGTTCCTCATTTTCTAGGTGCTTGACTTGGACAGTGAAGTCTGATCACAGAAGTACTAAAATCGCTCACATCTGCAAATGAAGTCAGCAGGGGCAGTCGTTTTGAAAGTAGCAAGTACTATACCAGTGTGTCCAACTCTTCTAGTCAGGCAGGTCCTGTAGTATCATCCAATGACAAATGACTTTCTTCTGATGACACAACCACCTCCTCCAAGTATTCTCATGGGATGGGACAAGACACAGTGAGCCTCAGAGCCAAGTGAATTGTCTCAGTGTGGCACATAGAAATCAAGATAGGGTGGACATATTAATCTGGGTAGTGACAAAACCCGTGAGGGAAATGTTATGGGAACAAATACAGGCTTTTGCTCCCTATCCTTAAAACAAGAACAGCATTTTTGTCACAAGCACATCATTCTAACCTGTCTAGACCACTGTCAGAATTCCAGCAGACCCAGCTGGACCCACCCAGAAGCACTCATAAAGTCACCATGACACACACCTTACCTTCTTACAGAGCAACACACACCTTGCAAAGCTAAATGCTGCTTCAAGAAAATACTACAGTTTTGCAGATGCCTTACTATTTGCAACCAGATGAGCCCACTGTCAGAACGCTTTCCAAGTCTGTAAAGAAAGCAGGGATCCTCCCTCAGCCGCCAGCCCTACACCCAGGTAGGTCAACAAGAGTTTGCTGTTGATCTGAACACAAGCAGCACAGTTCTCACTATGCTATCAAAGGGAGTGTCTTGGGTGCAGCCAGTTGTTGGCAGCACAATGCTGAAAGCTGGGAAGAGCTGGTGTAAATACACCCAAGGGCTTAAACCGTAGTCTCATATTCTTATTGGGACGTCTAGGTAAACAGCAACATTTGAAGACTTTGCAATTCCATTTCCCTGCCCTCAGGTGAGAAAAGTCACGTGCACTTTCAGGTCAGGTCTCAGCAGGGCAGAGACCCTGAGCCCATATAAGTTCACACAGTGAATGTTTGAAGCACTGTGTGGGGTTCCTTAGCCCTGAAAGCAAGGCAGGCCATGGAAGCGTGACAACATCCGAGACAATGGACTCGGGAACAACAGCAGAATCACATGGTTATACCACTCCTAGCTTTGGTGCTGGGATCTTTATTTATAGCTTAAAGGTTTCTGTACCCTGCTCTTTCACCGGGCAGAGAAAGAATCAAAGACTGTCCCACTATCAGCCAGGCTTCCGCTTCCAAACAGTAAATCACGAGGGGAACTGAGAAAGAAACTAGAATAAGGAGAACACTCTGCTTCCTCCACCTACTTCTTGTGTACAGTAAAAAACAGGTTGAGGTCCCTCTCCACTCCTGAGACCCCACTCTATCACAGGGCTCTTTCTGTCATTACGCTGTCTTGCTTTTTATCAGCCTGTTGCATCTTAACACAACCTTAGATAGTGCCTGTAGTGTTTCTGGTGTTGCAGCTTTACGTCTAGAACACTTTCCTAAAAAACATTTCAAACCCTTGTAGTTTTGGAACAAAGGTTAAAAAAACATGAATTTTTGAGAAGTCAAATCTAGGAGACAACCTGCCAGTTTTGTGCCCTCCAAATAATCCTTTTTTAATCTTGTATTTTTTGGAAGGCTTGATCCATTACACTAGTGATTTGTCACAGTTCACCACTCACTGCAATTAATCCCCCATCATTACAAAATTATAAAGTCCTCTAAACCCACAGGATTTGCCTGTGAAGAGGAATCACAAAGAGTTTAAAAGAGAACCACAACAACAGTTTAAAAAATACCTTTTGAACATTGACATTTTTGGCTTTTTCAAACATAAGGTCTAAGTTTTCATCAAAACCTGAGAAAAAAACCAGCCATATCCAGATATTCTAGAACTGGACTTTTAAGAAGAGTATCACCAGTTGTGGTAAAAGCTTAACACTCGAAACAGAAACAGTTCAGGAAATCAGAACTTACTTCTACCAACAGTTGAGCAGAAGACTTAAATTAATCACTGCATGCGTTCAAACAGTAGTGAATGTCACTTTCAGCTTTCATTATCTGTTTTCCATTATATATTTAGATGTTGAAGTTTCTGTGGCAGAAGAAATCTCTTCCCTATATATTCGTACAGAGCTTAGCTATCTGGAATTTTCCTTGAGCTGCATCAATAAAATAGCAGCAATATAAATCAAGTTAGCTAAATTCTACTTTCTATACTGTGTTAACATTGGTCCTACTCAGTACACCTGACCCAAAATGACCTCATAAATTGAACTGAGCGTGTATTTACTGAAAGTGACAAAAGAAAGTGACAAAGACAGGAAGAATCAAACAGCTGCTTTTGTTTGTATTACCTAACTGGGTGAAACATTGCTGAGGCTCTAAAGCCACAGTTACGTAATGGGAAGAACTTCTGTCCCTTGGGAAAACAACTGGGCCCCTGAACTGGGTTCTGATGGATTTTAACTTCAGATAGAAGTTAAAAGTATGTATCATTCAGATGTGCAAAATACTGCAAAGTGAACCCAACCCACTCATATATTTAATACTGACTATAGCACAGGATATTAATCGTAACATGGGGAAGTGGGAAGAGAAGGGAGTGAAGGCAGTGGACTGGTGAGAACCTGCTGTCACTGAACTCAAATGGCAAAAAACCATCCCTCTATTTTCAGTGGCTGGCCAAGGTGTTATACAGCTGAGTGCCAGATGAGCGAATCACTCAATCTGAATTAGGCCCAGATTCTGCAGAACTGACCGATAGTTCATTAGATGTATTACCAGACAGCACAGCTCTTGACAGTTACAACACTTGCTTTGGGCTCTAAGCTGTATGTCCTTCGCATTGTTACAGTGCTACATAGCACTAATGGTTCTCTGAACAGCTTCTATAAGCAGAACCATTTCTGTTCTGTCAATACACGAACAGATTGTTGTACAGTGTGGCACTGCTCGGCCACTAAACTTGGACTGCCGGGTAGGACCGGCCCAGGCAACACTTCTGCAACAGTCTGTATGTTCTGCTTGCAGCAGCTTCAAGGCTCTGATGAGCTGGTCAGCTTATAACTTCTCACAGTGGTCTGCGCAGCACCACTGAGAGCAGCTACTTGCAGCAAATTCACAGCGAATCTATAAATCACCATTTTTGATGTAACTTGGAGGTCTGCTGTAAAACTCTCCTTACTATCTGCCAGTGTAAAAGAAAAGAAGGAAGAAGGCCTAGCGTAACCCAGAAAAACTGAGGGGAGGCTAGGCTAACCATTCAAAAAATTATATAAATTAAATTACCTTCTCTGCTTGGTTATTTCAATGTCTTTTAGGAAGTGACACCCTATACTGTATCACAGCTATGAGTAAATGTTGAGCAGTGTTCCCTTTCTTGTTTACTTCTAGCTCTCTCCAAAGGTTCCCCTTTCTCTCTTAATTACGCACATCAGCCATGTCTGCAGCTTTGTGGTTCTCTTATTTAAGTCTACCAAATTGACTCCCCTGCACCTGACGCCCAAACAACTATTCACTACTGAAACCTTCTGCTTCAGCTCTGGCAGTCTTAGCCAAAACACCAGAAATTTAGTCTTTCAGCAAAGTTATAGGTCTGAACCACTGTGGACGTAACGTGAGACCCCATGTCTGCTTTGTAGCTCAGGAGGAAGCAAGTAAGAGGTGCACTTGAGAAGTGGCCCAAAACACCACACTGTTTGGAGCCATGCAGGGTGTTGCTGTGTCCATCTAAGTCTGATGAAATATATGATGAATTGAGGCCAATTCATCATCCACCAAAAATGACAGAGATGACAGAAAGTACTTCTCATGAATGCTGCAACCCGGGGATTCAGCAGCGTCATTGAACTCTACACCCTGCGAGCTGCCGTTCAAATGACTGTCTTTGCACATGTACTTTGGCTACTTAGAATGTTATTTTAAATATAGTTTCTATTGTCAACTTCATTAGGGCTTCATATATATTCTCAGAACAGTGACACCGTCTTAAAAATCCAACTGATTTTTGTTTTTAACATATTGTCTTCCTGTGTTAGTGGTGGATTCAAGCTACAGGAGGCAATGGCAATGCCAACAGCAAATATTGGCTAAACACCGACAACCTCTATGAGACTGGAGCGTGTTAAGATGACCACTGGCCACTACGCAAGGAAAATCAGTTTTTAAGTTAGAACTTCTGGGTTATATGGATGAAAAAGAAATAATGGATTGACCAGAAATAGATTTGGATAGTATGGCATAGCAGTCAATTAAGATGGACAGCTGAAAGCTTTAAAAGGAAGTGTCTCTCAGTAGCTATTTTAGACTTTCCCTTAACTTTTCCTGCTTTAGCATCAAACCTATTACGTCAAAGGGAATGAAAAGAGCCTATCCTGATTCGAGTACATACCTCAGAAACAGATGAAAAATAATGTAAAAAACTTTCATGAATTTTTCCAATCCAGGCATATCAATTAAAGTAAAGATTGATTATTTGAAAAATCTCTGCTTGTCTTACATGTTTAACTATCATTAGTTACAGGATTAAAAAGTACTGAGGCCAAGGATTTCTGACCTTGGAAAGGGATCTGTATTCCCAGAGCAAACCTATCAGAGAACAGACTCAGCTTCTAAATTGCATCTGCATAGCAGGAAACTTAAATGTACCCCAGCTGACTAAGGTGAAACAGCCTGGTGAAGTGCACAGCTAGAAAGCCTTTCCTTCAGTGCACCTGCCCAGCTACCAGAGACATGGCTACAACCATTTCACAATGCTCCCCTCAGCTCAGCAGCACACATTTGCTCCTTTGGGTTCAGGTTTAATCACCTGCCCTTCATCTCTGAGCTGGTACTGTCCAGGTACCGAAGTATCTTGATGTTAATAGTGGAAACCAGTGTTATTCAGGAAATAGGCAGCACTTCATCACATGCAAACCACTTCATGCAAACCACTGAGTCTGTATTATCTGCCTGATTTCCTCAGTGGCTGGATTGGGATTATTTGGCTCTTCAAGTGGGAATCCTGTGCTATAGAGTTATAAAGTTCATTTATCTAGAGTGTCCTGTCAAGATAATTTTACCAGGCTTAGAGCCTGTCACTACTGTGGGTCTCAGCAGAAATAACATTTCTGTTATGGTATTAAGCTTTAAAAAAGGCAGATTTATGCTTTAAATATAATTGAGGATTTTATTTTAAAACCTCGATGTTTGTGGAAGCTGGTTAGGATTTCACAGGGAATGCTGAGCCTGAGTACTTGAGTATGTGTCCTTTTAAAATAAATCCACCAGGTAAGTCTCCTTAAGTTTTGGAACTTTTCCATCTCGTCTGATTTCCTGGTACTTGTTCATACAGGTTTTGCCCTGTGAGCACACCTTTGATTAGCTGTGACATGGCACCTCTCCTTTCAGGTGAATCTTATTTTGAAACTCCTTTGTATTTAAAATCCATCTAGTCTTCCTTATTCAAGGGCTTTGGGACACAATTCTTTTCTCACTTGTCCTATTAATTCAGTGTATTTGCTTTCATAGAAAAGATTAATACTGGATCTAGAATGTCCGGGAGTATCTTCATATAATAAGGAGAACATGTTTTACTCAGAAATGTTGAGTCATTCTCAATTCCCAGTTTGTGCTCGGAAGAGAATGGGGGAGTGCATTTTTAGAATTACATCACAGAGCATGAGTGGCAATCAAAAAAAAAAAGGAAATTACTCTCTCTTCATACATATGTATGCATAACCTGTAGGAAATTTCAGTTCTCTTGTCAAGAAAGCAGAGAAAATCCTTTGCATTTCTAAGCTCTCTTTTGCACTCTCAGCATTAATTTTAAAAGAGTGTATCTCTGCTCCAACCCAGAGATGTGGCATGAAATGTAACATCTGAATCTACTCCCTTTCTGCTGAAAGTACTCCTTTCATTTTGTTGCAGTCAACAGGTGCCTTATGATTTGATCCTGTTTCTTTTGAATATATTTTTGCTTTAGGTTACATTTCCTTGCTTCAACACAAAAAAGCAAGAGTCATATACCTTGGTTCCTTTATATGCTTGGGGCTTTTAAAATCCTACTTAAAAAATAATGGTTTTCATTAGTCTCATTCGTGAAGCCCCATATCATGTGGCCTTAGCATAACAAAATCCTGCAGAGGTGCACGGCTGACTTTCTGGGCTAACACACATTCACTGAGCTATGCTGGCTGCTCATTTGAGGCACTCTTCACCCTTAGCAAACCAGACGTTCAAGATTCAGCATAAAGATATTTGAACTTGTTTTACATAGCATTTGTTCCAATTAAACGTGGCACTAGCTGACTTGCTTCAGCCTTGGTTAAATGTGTCTGGGAGACTTGGCTATTGTGCTGCAAACCTGGATTTTGGTATTACGAAGTGTCTTATTCGTGGTGGGCACTGTTAAACAGAAGTCAAGTTACCTGGTAGCCTGCTCTGTCAGAAGCCGTGTAAATCTACAGAAAAGTGGTGCTGTGTAGCCTGCATTTCCTTCTCAGCGATGTTTTCAGGCATCAGGTGGTAAGCGATCGGTAAACTTTACTGAAGTGCCTGGGAAAGCCAGTCAGCAGCCAGGCACTGCGTGAGGGGGGTTAAATTCACTCTATGCAGAGTCTCTCTTCACTTCCCAACTTTATATTTAGAGGTAAAAAAACCATTGGCAGCCACGGGCTCGGGCCCGTCTCCACACAGAGATGTCGCGAATGCCGCCTGTGGACAAGGACAGGATTATTCTTGCGGGGGTGGTAACTGCGCTGGGATGAAAGGACTCGCGTGTTTACGCGGTTTCACCCGGGCGGGAGGGCCTGTCCCCGGCACAGGGATTTCGTGGCCAGCGGCTGGATGGTAGCAGGCGCTCCCCGGCTCCTTCTCCGCCGCCTCCGCGGGAGCGCGCCCGGGGCGCCGCGGCCGCGCCTCCTCCTGCCCCGCCGGCCGCGGCTCCTGCCCNCCAGGAAGTGCGGCGGGCCGGGGGCAGGGGCGGAGGCTGCGCAGGCCGGTGCCGGGTGGGTGCCCTCGCCGGCGGGGCGGGCGGGAAGCAGGGGGAAAGTCCGCGCGGAGCCGGAACGCGGGCGGCGGCACGCCGGGTTACATGGCGCGGCGCTGAGGAACCGCCGGCGGCACAGCACGACGAGGAGGAGGCGCCGCCAGCCCTGCCCTGGTGAGCCTCAGGCGGCCCCTGACCCGCCGCTCGCTGCCTTCTTTCTCCCCAGTCCCCCTGTCCTCACCGCGGCGCCCGCCTGGCTGGGCAGCAGCGGGAGCGGGTCGGGAGCGGGCATTTCGCTGGGCTGGGCGGGGGCAGCGCGGCAGCCCCTGGACCTCAGCAGCCCCCGGAGCGCAGGTTTGCCGCGGGAGGCTGTGGCCGGCGCCAGGAGCAGCTCCCCGCTGGAGCGCCGGGAGGGATTGCCGCGGGAGTCGCCTGCAGCCAGCCAGGGGAGCGGGCGGGATGCCGGGCACGGCTTTGCTGCTGGTGTGTTACAGGGCTCTTCCTGGCGAGGGAACGGGTGTCCGTGACAGGCTGAGGAGTAAAGTGAAAAAAGTTTGCGAGCCCAGGTTCTGCCGCTCGCATAGCGGGTGCTCGTAGGCAGAGGAGGTGCTGCTTGGGTGGGTTCTGGTTTCGAAGGTGACACACGTACGTGCTGAACCTGAGACACGGCCGGGGCACAGTCCCCGGCCGGGCTCGGCAGTGCAGGTGGTCACCACGAAAACGTGGGCTTGATACTGGCAACTCTGGGTGTCCTCGTCTTGGGTACGGCCCGAGAGTGCGGCAGACAGTATTAAAAGGTACGAGATAGGTTTTTCAAGGTAGTTTAGTAGTAAGTGATGAAACCGAAAAGTTCTCATTGCGACGAGGAGTATAACTACGCTGGTTGCTCGGTTGCATTTGACCTTGAAAACCAAGGATATCGAACTTCTCGTCATCACAATTATTTTTTTTTAATCTATTGATGCTTTCTGCTTTGATGGTAACTGTGGTGAAGAAGTCCTAGTGACTTATTTTACGTGAATATAAAACGGAGCGTTGTGTCTGTGACATGAGCTATGTGCTACTGGGCCATCATCATAGTGTGATGCCTAATTTCATTCAGATAAGTAAATGTAAGTGCCTGTAAGCATTTGGGGAATAAGATTTTGGAGGCAAGGGATGATCTGCTGCATTTCAACTTCCTGTTTTAAAATACTCAAAATTTTGCTTAAAAATAACATTTTAAAGGAAATACAGATTGTTATTATTTTTATTTTTAAAGATAGTTTTAAAGTGCTGATTATATTTGACATGTTTTGTGCTTCAGAAGCCCTCTTTTCACTTACTCTGTTCACAGAGAAAAGTGGACGAATTCTTTACTCTGTCACCTCGTGCCTTACATGCTGCAAGGTGCTACGCCGCCACTGTCAAGCTCACAGAACAGGGTTGAAATGAGAGCACTTCGATTTTATTGACATCCGGAGTCTCGGTGCTATGTACTGTGTAGTATCAACTTTGGAAACAGTATTTCAGTCAAAGCATTTGTATTCTTTCATAAAAGAAAGTAGCTGCCCGTTCTAGGAAAGCGTTAACCAAGACGTCATTCTAAGACAGCATCCTGTGTGCAGTGTTTTGTAATCTACAGAAATGACTACAGTTTATGAGAAAATGAAAGAGAAAAAAAGCAGCCCGTAAGCATCCAGAAGCAGAAGCTCTGTTCTGCAATCTTCCCTGGCCCAAGAATTTAACTAAGAGTTTTGCTGAAATATTATTGTCAGGATGTGCCCCAGAGTGTGGAGATTTCAGGGGATCTCACTGCTGAAATCTGTGCAAGATACGTTAAATAACTTAATTTGAAATACTAAACAAAAGGGAAAAAGCCTTTCTTTCTACCCTTTGTCCCCTTTGGAAAGAAAGAAAATCAGTGGTAGAGTTATCAAAAAATGTAGTTATTTTCTCATGCAAGAAATGAATACCCTTTGAGTTAAGGTTGTAAAACAGAACAGCTTTATACCACTTTGTAGCGTGTTGTGTGTTTTTAAAAAACAGTGTTGTAGCAGATAAACTTCCTATCTGTACTCGCGTTGTTCCAGCAGCACCTTGGTAATGTTTTTGCAGTATTTATTTTGAAATCAGAGAGGTTTGCTGGATTAAAGTGTGCTGGGACAGAGAACAAGGGTATTTTGGAAGAGGGAGAGAGGGTGGAAAGCAGACAGTGGTGTTTCATTTATGTGCGTATCTGAAAATTTCCTGCTTCATTTGTTGAAAAGTAGCAGTTCTGGTTGTTTATCTGTTAATATGTATTTTACTTCTAAAAATGAATTTTAATAATAAATTTAAGTTTACTTTAAAATTTTACTTTAAAAAATTCAATTATAAATTTACTTTTTTCCTTGAGGCGGCATTACGTGAATTCAGTAATAGATACCTACAAATAAATACCATTGACGCAAATTTGCTAATTAATAGATTTTTGAGTTTCCTTTTCAGTGTTGCCTTTTCCAAAATCTTCCCATGCCACTTTCTCATGAATACATGCAAACTCCAGAAATATGTTCAGCTAGGAATTCATATTATTGTGCATACTGCTGTCACTGGAAGGACAGGAACTAAGTTTGAAGGCCTGTGAGTCTTTACTATCAAATATGCTTATAATGCAAAGTAGATGTTCATTTTTGAAGTTGCAAAGATACAGTGAAGGACAAGATCTTTTACTACCTTGCAGTTGGCTTTCTGATGTAACTAGTGTTGAGAAAATTCACCTGTGGTCTTCAGAGATTCTGGTTAATTCTCCTGTGTTTTCACAGATTGCTTCAAACTGTACTTGCTGAAATACTTTCACCTTTCAGTGCTGTGTTTGCCAACTCTAAATTCAAAAGTATCAGTCGTAAAGAAAATTGTTACTCGTTTATGTTAGTAGCTAATAAAAATTCTACAGTTAGTTAAAAATCCTTTTTTTCAACATGCTGATAGCTTTCCTTTGGTTCTCTGACAAAATAACACAGCTATTGTAAACAAAGAGAAGATAATAAATGTTTTGGGCAGGTAATGAGAAAGCAGTTCCTGGTTTTGGTCACTTTTAGCTCTGACACAGGTATTTTAGAAGTGGAAGTTGTAATTTGGTGTCCTTTAAATAAGCTGTGAACCTTTTATGAAGTCCTGTGTTGATAAGATCATAATTTTGGTTGTCATTAACTGTGCCCTTAGGTCAGTCAGGCACTAAGTTTGCATCTAACTTTGAGCACAGAAATAATTCAGTGGATCTTCTTCAGTGCTTTCATTTAAACATGTATTTTGATGAAGTACTCGTGACAGTTTCAAAAGTAAGGCCTTAAAAGATGTTTCAAGTTATTATAGTCTCAAGGTAAAATCCTTTGTTTAGCATTTAGGTGGAGCTGACAGATCATGTGGGGAGGAAGCTACCACTGCTACTCCTAGCATTATTTCCCCCTTTCAACTTCTATGTTCTTTTGAAAAGCAGTGACAGATAGATACACAGTCTTTTTTTCCTTCATTTAAAATACTAACCTGAAATACCCCTCTATTTCATTGTGTTCTCCTAGCTAACTGTTGACAGGTCAAAAGCAAAGTATGTCTGAGTTGTGTGGTTTGGGTTTGTTTGGGGTTTTTTTGCTTGGGTTTGGCTTTATTTTTTTGGTTCTTCTAAAGATCATATTTCCACCCACTTAAACGTGGACAGATTTTAACACACAAGTGAAGTATAAACAAAGGAAGCAGGTGGGTTTTTTGGTCTTATTAGCTCAGTCCAAGTGAGTTTTGTTGTGCCGTAGGTCACTGTTAGAACATTGAGACTGCAGGAGTTTTACAATTTCTTTGGAAAAAGCAAAAAAGTAAACTTTCACCTGGCATCTGTAGATTTGAAAACTGGGTATAACTGCGATGGTGCTGGACTCAGCTCTACCTGTTTGGTTCCTCTTACTGGTGCTATTTAAGTGATTGTTTCTATCACGTTATGATTTCAGTGGCTGTTCAGAACCAAAAGGACACGGAGAATCCCTTAGTTCACCTTCGTGATTGCAGTGGTAACAGCCCTTGCGATTTTCTGAGCCCACTTTTGCCAGCGCTGTTGGGGAGGTGAGGGACTGTCTTCAGCAGGAGCCCAGAGCCTGTGTGACTGTACCTGGTGATGCAGCAAACCTCGAGTGAACCGAACTTCTGCAGTCCTGGGTTTACATGTTACCTGGCTTCTCAGAGGCATTGTTCTTCCCGTGCCTCCTCTACCCCCACCAAAAAAAAAAGGAAAAGCTTTGCAGTTTAGTATTAATGATTCATTACACTTCAGGCTTATGAAATGGGTCTGTGTGGCTTGTTAAGTTAAAATTTGACTTTGATGGACAACTTTTATATGAACTAGAGCTATTTGTAAAGAACATTCAGTGATTCATCTTAATCTGGAGGAAAAAGTAACAGCATTTTAACATCATATTCAGGTTAGTTCAAGTAACATTAGCACTCCACATGGCTGAAATACAGTGTAGTTACTGGAACTGTTTTGCTGTGTTGAACCTCAGTATTTTTACATCTACTTAGAATTATACATGTACCAGAATATGTTTGCCATATATTTGAATACCGTTTATTCCTTTGATTTAAGTTGCTTTGAATGTGTTTTAACAAAAACATTCTAACTTTATTCCAACAATATCATGGAAAAACAGTTTATATGTTTACGGCATTTTAGTATTTCCTCTTCACATGTTAGTTCACTAGTTTGATACTTGGAAAAGGAATAAAATGAAAATTCTGTTTGCAAACATAGTTAACAGAACATCTTTTAGGTAGTCCACTTACTCTTTGCCAAAGAAGTTTTCTTATGCTATGATTTTTTTCAGATTTAGTAGTTGCCTGCTATAATAAATTTGATTCTAGATTTCACAAAATAATTATGCATCTAGCAGTTCTGAGTTAGAGCACCACATTCGTGAAATCTCAAGTACTTGAGATTGATTTAATTTCCTAAATATTCTGTAGTTTTTATACTGATATCAAGTAATGCATCTGCTCATGACTGAAAATATTTGAAAATTTTAACTTCAGCAACTTAAAAAGTTTAAAAATACACAAACACAACTGCCAGGTCCCACGCAGCAGGAAATAATAAGCAGACCTAATTAGTCACAAGAGGAGGCAATTTGGGCTGTTGTATTAGAAAAACAAAGTGTTATTTAGGGTTATGTAGTGTTATTGCGGCTGCAGCAGCGTGTGGATGACAAAAACTGCAGAGGAAATTAGAATCTTCAATCAAAATGTCTCTGCCCAAACTTTTTCACTCTTGTATACTGAGAAATTGCACTCAAATCTTTATTGAGAGATTACACATCTTTGAAGTACCTGAAGGAATGTGAAAAATACAACTTCCTTATGCCGCTTTTGCGGAAATTGAGTGTTGTTTCCTTAAAACAGCTCCCTACACCCCCAGATATTGAAGTCATAGTTGGGAGAAGAAATAGTAGTAAACATTTCAACATTTAAAGGCAAATTCAAATCTGTTTCATTACTGAGTTAAAATCCCTTCAAAATAACATAGTTGGTGGGGCTTCATGTCAATATGAGGGAGTTAATAGTCATTTCTTGTGTTTTTTAACATGTTTTTGTTTCCTCTTTGTCCTAAAGACATCTATGCCAGTATTGTGGGTGAAAGTGTGGATGATGTTCCCTTAATATTTGAGTTCTATTTACTTTGTGTATTACAGAATGCTTTGGCTGTTTATCTTCTCTTACTTTGAATTAAAAGTTTTGTGCTCTGGAGCTGTCCTTCTGACATTCTGGGAAGAATAACTGGGTTCCAAGGGGAATGAAGTGCTGGTTGAATTCGAGAGGTGGCCAGAAGTAAGGTGAAAGTGCTGCCCCTTGAAAGGGGTGGGCAGCATCCTGACTTGGAAGGGGCTGCAGTGGTGAAGGGTTGAGACTGAACAGCTTGGATCGGTATCTCTGCTCTGTCAGGGCAGATCGTGCTCTGGCCTCCAGCCAAAATCATCTCAGCAGCTCTCGTCCTGCTTCCAGCCCTGACCCAGCAACCCAAAGTGTGTATTGCCCAATACCTTTTCCCAGCATCTCTGTTTGGGAAATGCTGATCTCTGAAACAATTGTCCCTATCCAGATATAGATTACGTTTTGCAAAGGGTGGAAGACAGGCTCAAGGAGGGGTAGTTGCCACTTAAGGAAGAAACAGCAGGTGAAACACACTGTCCTGTCTGCACAGTACAGCAGTTACTGTTTCTACCTCAATACTTCATAGCTGCTACAGGAATTCTGAGAATTTGGTGCTGTTCCTAAAAACAAAGTTCTCTGTAGTGAGATCATCTGCCATGCTTTATAGCTCTGATGTAATAAAAATATACTTACCATATATGAAACAGACATGTCTTTGCTTCAGTTTCATCCTTATTCCTCTGTATTTTTAGTAAGCAAAATAAATGGGCTAAGAGCATAACCACGCTGAATTTAATTACTTTCATTGGGTGTCCTGTTAAAGAAGTTTATTTTTAACAGGTAAATTCCAGTGAAAGCCAAGTGAAAGTGAAAAAGCACTCTGCTAGAAAACTTTCAGGAAGAGTTGTTCTTTGAGTGTATCAAGTCAGTTGAAGTGTAGTAGTAGAGCTTCCCGTTGTGAGGCTTGCTTTTGGAACTCAGCCTTGAAAGGTGAGAACAGGTTGATGTAAAACATCTCATAAAGTAAGAGATGGTTTAAATAAATTTCCTCATGGAAGAACATCCATCAGACGAATTTCAGTTCTCAAGTGCAATGAACTGGGTAAAAAAGATCATGATTATCTGTAGAAAGGTTGTAGGAAGAAGTCCCATTCCAAGTTTGTAGGGATTGGATTGGCCACTGGTGTCAAAGAGAGCAAGGGTTTACCTAATGCTCAAAATACAGGGTGGAAAGTTGAAGAGAAGTAAAGGGAAGGATCTGTGCCCTTGAAAAATCAGGGGGGCTGAAAACAGTTGGGTATGGAAATTTATCTTGCTTTTTGAAAGGTAAACAGACCCAGTGGATGTTGGAGAACAACCGGAGAGAGCTCTGAAATCAAATGATTGAGATAAAGAGAAACGAGAATTCTTGTTCGCGGATTACAGCATTCCTATGTTAATTATGTTGTTTCCATTTTAAATGGCTGCTCCTTTTGAAGCTTTAAAACAAATATTCAGAATATAATAAGTCATGTTCTTCCAGCTGTGGCTGCTTGTACCTGGTGTCATTTGGTTATTAAGGAGGAGCAGTGGTGCAAAGTACCTGCCATTAGGTTTGCTTGGTTGTTTGGTGCAACAGTCATCTCCTGTGTATGTATGGATGTCTTCCTAGGTTTTTTCTCTTTTTCTCCCTTTTTAAACCTTTTTCACAATGGCAATTGACCTGCTGTAAGGAGAAAGGAACATGCATGCATATGCCCAGGCATACACGCTTACCCTCGGAAGGAGCAGTTGTGTGGTTTTGGGCAAGTTTAGCTGGATTTTGTTTTCCTGTTGCCCTAGGAGCTAAGTGAAGTTTCTTCACTGACCTTTGAATTTTCACGCTTATAAATACTGTGAACTGAAATGTCTAGTTTCCTGTGCCCCATTATCTGAAAGACTTCAGATGATCTCCAGGGTGGAGACTACTGTGGTTGATTGTGGTCTGCAGGTGTTGGGGTATTTTTTTATTGTAGATGCAGGTTTGCAGTACAATTTGTGGGAATTGGATCTTATGCAGGAAGCAGGCATCTATAATAACATGAATTTCCACAAAACAATTTTAATCCTGTCATCTTCAAATGAGAGTGGTGGCAATCTGTGACCCATAATACAGCTCATGTAATGAGAGAATGAACAAAGCTACTCGAGGTAGATGCTAATCTTACCACCTGAAGCATATGGGAAAGGTGCTTAGAAACTGGAGCAGTAAGGGAAGAGGCCAATTAAAGGTCACATAGTTAATGCTAGGGTCTATTTTTCTGTAAGTGTCTTTTTGGAGTTTTAATCATGTTACTGACTGTGGATTTGCACCAATTTTCGTGTAAGAGGAGGTGTAGGGATTTCTTAACTTAATAAATCCTAAGGAAACAAATGGTAATTTGAAGGTAAGGCTCCCGGAACGTTTTTATTATCTGTTTGGCTTTGGAGAGGACAAAACATAGTGAAACTGAGAGTGTTTTCAGTCATTTAGAAGGGTTATTTTAAACAGCTGGGTTAATCTTTGTCTAGGCCCTGATAAGGCAATCAAGTGTGAGTTTACATACACAAAGGTGTATGTTTGCACATCTAAATTATAATCTGTTTATAGTAAACTGGCTTAGCATTCAGGCCAGAGAGAATGTCTTTAACCTCTCCGCCAAGCACTGCAGCTGACTTGAACGCAAAAGATCTCAAGTAAGGGGCATCTGTGCTTTTGGTGCGAGAGAGATTGTGTTTATTACCTGGTTAGACATTCATTAGTACCCGCCTACAGCCGACTGGGTGGTATGTGGGTAGTTACCTTGCTGCTTCCAAGTGTAATGTTCATAGAATAATGGAATAGTTGGGGTTGGAAGGGACCTCAAAGATCATCGAGTCCCTACTCCCCCACATACCCTGGGTGGAGACACCTTCCACTACCGTAAGTTATCCAAATTGCTCAAAGCCGCATCCAACCTGACCTTGAGAACTTCCCAGGGATGGGGCAGCCACAGCTTCTCTGGGCAACCCATTCCAGTGCCTCACCCCCCTCACAGTGAAGGATTTCTTCCTTGCATCTGATCTAAACCCACCCTCTGTCAGTTCAAAGCTATTCCCCCTCATCCCTATCCCTACACGTCCTTGTGAAAAGTCCCTTTCCAGCTTTCCTGTAAAGTCCCTCTCCAGCTGTCCTGCAGGCCCCCTTCAGGTACTGGAAGGTGCTGTAAGGTGTCCCCAGAGCCTTCTCTTCTCCTGGGCTGAACAGCCCCAGCTCTCCCAGCCTGTCTGCAGAGGAGAGGTGCTCCAGCCCTCTGAGCATCTTCATGCCCTCCTCTGGACTTAGTCCAGCAGCTCCATGTGCTCCTTGTGCTGAGGAGCCCAGAGCTGAACGTAGCACTGCAGGGGGAACATCTATAAATGTGCTGTTTTGCTGTTATGACATTGATCATGGCATCAGCCAAAAAGCCAGAAATTACTGTTTGCAAAAGGTGAAGCTGAAGGACTGATTCAGATGGACGTAGGGGTTTTTATCTGTATGGGTTCTAATTTTTACATCGAAATACTTTAAATGAAAAATTTTCAGAAGTTAATGCCTCTGCGCTCTTTCTCCACTTTGTTGGAAAGTCATGTATTGTAGAAGTGTAGATGTGACCAGGAAGTGTGGAGGTGTGAGAGCACTGCCTTTCTCCCCCAGAGTGCTGCCGGAGCGAGAGGGTGCAGTTTGAGGAGCTAGAATAGGGCAAAGAAAATAGAACCTACTATTACATTTATCCCATGGGGCTTACAGAAGAAGCTGTGAGATGCTTTGTTTGAAAGTTTGGTGAAGTATACATTTAGCAAACAGGCAAGTGGGCAGATCGCATTCATGTTAGCTCCTCAGAATATTTTATTTTTCTGAACAATCACGTTTACCATGTCATTTGGAAATTTCAGGACTTTGGAACACAATTTTGCATATGTGACTCATGAAATAGTAAGTGTTTAGATATGAGACATCACAAAACGAGACTTTTAGGACCAGTTTTTATACTTTTTATGCAGAAGAAACCTGGCGTTTGCACTCACAGTTACCTAATCAGGGTGTAACAAGAGGGTGGGTATTTTCTGACACTTTGTAAAAAAAGTTGACTGTTGAGGTCTTCAGATTGTTTTCTGTAGTATCTATACCTTTCACTTAGAAGTGTTTGACAGGAGATGTTACAAGTTATTTCAGTGAATAAAGTAACATGTCAGTTGGTGATAATGTTATTTATAGTCTTTCTGTGGAACAGAAGTCAAATACAACAAACTTTACTAATATGTTTTTATCCTGAAGGTTTTATCATGCCTTGTATGTTGACTTCTGCCACAAAGATGAATAATAACAATGGCAAATGGTTGATGAAAATAATGCTTTCCAGAATGTGCCTACGAGATAATATGATTGACTAGTGTTTTTTTATCTTGCTGAAATCCTGTTGTATTAGGTACAGCATGGGTGACATTGGCTGCTTGTTATATCTCTTATTATTTTTTGGCTGAAATCTTATGACCAGTTATTTGATATTTGCACAAATACTACAAATAAATATTGCCCAGTAGAATTTCTAAATTGATTTCTAAAATAGATTTACGGTCAGGTGCGTACTTATTTTTCTAGGTTAAAAAAGAGTTGTATTCACATGAACCTCTTTTTCATTGAAGTCATCTATGTGTTAAGTGTCTGCTCTTTCTCCATTTTATTATTTTTTTTTACATTTTCTACTTTGTGGAGAATGGGTGGCTGTTGTCTTTGGAGCTTGTTAACAAGTGGAGTTGGGCCTCCCATCAAGGTGAAGTACCCAAGTATTCCAATTTTCCTTCTGCTATTTGCCTTTCTAGTTCCTGTAGAAGGTCCATGGTGACTCAGTTTTTCCTTAATGATTTACTGATCTCTTGCACCTCTCTTTGATAGTGTAGTAGGTTTTCACAGTTCTCTTTGCTTGAAAACCTGACTCATGTTCATTGTGGTGGAATATGAGGGCCAGTGACATGTTTCTGTCTCCTATTATTTACTAACCTTATTTAGTGTCTGTTGCATGCAGACATGAGTCTCTTGAAATAGTCCTACTGTTATTTTCAGATATTCCCTTGGAAAGCCTTATTTAGTGAGATCAGCATAGGTGAAGCTGTAGTTCTTTTGGTAACATCTACATGAAAGGAAATTAATATGAATATTTTCTAATAGACCGAATAAATTCCTAAGAGAATTCACAAGTTCTGCTACTGGCCCCAGTAAAACTAAGCCAAGCTAAACTTTTCCACTTTGCAGCATTTACCTGTAGACCTGTGAGAGAGAGTTCTGTTACGCTGTGCATCCATAATTGTCATTGTCAACACAGAGCTGTTGTGCATGCTAAGCACTTGTGGACCCCTGGAAATAAAGGTGTCCAAAATTAGTCAATAATTGATTCCTGGTTTTATTTTAAAAATTTTTAAAATACTCTCTGTTCTTTGTTGGGCATCTTTACTTGCATTTAGTAATACTTCACAAGAAAACCGTTAGCGTTCATTCATGAATGCTCATAATGTTCTTCTTATTGTATAAAAATGAAGAGTTTTGCTATTTCTATGGTAATGATTTTGCCTGAAGTCTAATGGCAGAACAGTTGGAGCAAAGACAGAAACAATTCCTGATTTTAAGAAATTTTTACTTCCGGACTTTGACTGTAATTTTTAATTTCTTGGCAATAGGCAATGGAAAATCCTAGCTGTAGCCTATCCTGTCCTTACATTGCCCCTTCCAAATACTGAGGCATTTTAGAAGTATTTTAGAAATCATTAATGTTTTGAGTAAAATAAAAAGTGTCAGAGATTGGGCTTTTAAGTCTGAACATTTTCCAGGCTTCTCTATTGCTCTACATTGGAAAATAAAATGGGAGTTCTAATCATGTTTTTGTGTTCCAGGTCTTAAAATGGCAGGAGAAGATTCCTATATTATGGGAGTATCTGATCCCCAAGTAAGTGAATTTCTGTGTTTTCAGTATCCCTGTATCCTTTCCTAGCTCTCTGTTTAGGCTTTCTCTCATATTGTCCTGTCATTTCCTAGGCTTAACATGGACATATAAAAGCATTCTGCATTGGCAGAAATGAGGGCTTTTTTTCCCTAAGGTGGTTTTTATGTGACCTGTAAAGTGCCTTACCGCTGGTTAAATGGCTGAAATGAAAAGGAAAGCTAGGCCTGCTGAATGAAGCAGTTTAAAAAATTACTTATTTTTATGCCCTGCATGCCTGTGACACTTGCTCTGAGATTTCTTCTGTGGTGGACATTGGACTCTTTCTGAAAATAAAGCCCCTTATGCCCTAGAAGGCCCTTTTGTGTAAACTTTTATGATGTTTGCATTGACAGTGATGACTAAAATGTTCCTGCACTCAGACAGATCTCTAGCTCTTCAGGAGCTCTTCCTGATCTTCCTAGATCATTTCATAAATTACTTGAACTGTGAGAATGGTGCTTGGGTGAAAAGTTTAAGGGAAGAACAGGTCATTTTTACTCACCCTGATTTTCAAAAAGTAACTATTTTCTCCTTTATGCTTGCTCCACTTTGGAAGAAGATAGATTTATACCTGACAACAATTACAGTAAGACATGTCAGTGTTTAAAAAAAAAAAAAAACTTTAACCTGGATATACCGTTTTCTTGCATTAGACCATGTAAATATATTTACATAAGGAATGTAGTCTGGTGGGGTTTAATCAGAGAAGTGGAGTGAAAACTCAGAGGCTCTTAGCGAGGCCTTGGGCAAGACATCTAGGGTCAGATTTTCAGAGTTTACTGTACAAGCTCTTAAGAATTTATAGTTGTTAGTGCATGTAAGCAAAATGGGTGTTAAGAAACTGTGCTGAGGCTGGTGCGGTCTCGTGATTCTGGTGAAACTTGGGTCAGTGCTGTCAGCTCTGCACTGCTGTTGCCAACAAAAATAAAATAGCTGTGAAATGTTTCTGTAATTCAGCAAGATGTTTGCAGTCTCAGTATTTGCAGAAAACTTTGAGGTTCTTTGCTGATAGATGTTTTATGCTACTATGTATATATGTAATAATAAAGAGTATTTTCTTTCAATATAGATGTTTGCAGTGGATCAGTTCATGGGAATGAATGCACTATTTAATAGTACAAATTACATCACTTCAGACTTACCTCTACGAGCAGGTAGGAACCCTCACTGTTTGATGCTGCCATTGTCCTGCTGATTCTTCCTGTTTGCTTTCTTTTGAGATGTTCTTTTCAGAGCCTTTTTTTGTTTACCGACTTGTGTGTCATAATAGTAGATTGCGAAGTTGTCAACTAGATTTTTTTATTACATCCTTTTGCATCTCTTTCTTCCCCTCATGAAACTTATAGCAGTGAGGCAAATCTGATTTTCTTGTGGCTTGTACAGAAACTGAAAGTTTCAGCAGTTTCCCAGGTGAAACGAGGGCAGTGACCAAAGAGCTTTGAGTGACCTGATTTTATAAATTACTTTGTTGAGGCTTTTTTTTCTAAATTTGCACCTTCAGCGAGTTGCATGTTTCTATTGCCAGTGTGCAGACTGCAACATGTGCTTCTTTTTCTTTTGAATGCTGTTGCATTTGTTGTAGTAGTTCTTAAGGTGCTTGTTTTTCACTAATAAAATGTAGAGAATATTAACTTCCTGTACCATTTGAATCTGTTTTTCCTTCTCGGTGACTTTTCTGTTTCCTGTGAAGTGGCAGTGTGGTATTAGAAGCACACGATGATTTCCTGAATAATAGCACTAGTTTGAAAGCTCAGACAAATTTTGCAACAAACCACCGAAAATAAGCAAATAGAATTCTGCAAAGGTCTGATAAGCAGTTCTTACAGTATGCTTCCAGAACTGTAAGAACAAATACAAGTCTCTTATAGCTCAGTCAGTATTAGCGGCTTGATTGACCTTGGTCTGGTTTTGGTTATTAAAGTTCTTTATAAATATTTTTTCTTGCATGAATTTGGAAAATTCTTTTCTCCTGTTTAGTCTATGAGAATAGCTGATACAAGAGGAAGAAGGAAATAAAATTTTACTTCATCTTAGGGCGTTTTTCTCAGTATATATCTCTGATGTAGCTATTCATGTCTTTTACCATGACACCTTTCTCTTGTTTGACTCTGTTGTATCAGGATGTAGCTGGTATCTTATGGCAAATTACTTTCTTTGGTTGAAAGTGCAAACCACTTCTGATTGCAACATTTGATACACTAAAGAGCAGTGAAGGTGTAAAGAGTAAAATGAAATAAGCATTTAATGTTTTCCCTCATAGGTAAAATTCCACCCTAAAATAATAATAAATGCTGCTTTTAAAATAAATATTAAAGCATGCTTGTTGTTTTAGTGTTTCATTGTTTAAACCATTCTTGTTTTCTTGAAAGAGTAGTAGCAAGAAAGGATCAAGAAACATATGGTGCAGATAATTTTGTTTCAAGATAAAATGTTCTCATGAGCAAAGCTCTTGACAAATAAGGAAAAACATCCACCAAATTAATGTTGCAATCATTTGTTTACAGTGTATTTTTATTAAGGCAGATAAAATTATTCAGTAGGATTTATCCATGTAGGATTAAAGGGCTTGTGCATTGTACAGCAAGGGTTTTTTTCTCCTGGTTTCTGTTGAACACATAAGGTTATTGAAATTTCCCTGTAATGAGCTCTTTTACATGTACCTTTTTAGCTTACTCTGTATTCTTCATGCCAGGTTCATTCCATACAAATTATTCAGCTATATAAAACTAATTTTCAGATAACTATGTCCTGTCTAAAGTAGGAAACAGCTGTTTTCAAAACCATGTCAAGGAGTCAAGGATTCACTGAATTCTGCAGCCACGGAAAACTCTTACTGGGCTAAGTCTAGCTCTGTCCTTAATTTGCCTTTTTTATAAGTGCCACTGCTCTTGTCCACTACTACACTATAGGTGGCAAGTTCCTTGTGCATAAAATGAGATTCAGTAAAGGATGCTGGATTTGAGGTTGTCTCGAACAAAAAGTTAAGCATAAGATTTAAGAACGGTTGATCATTTCAACAGCATCTGATGATGCCATAGCCACTTTTTTCTTGAACAGTGTCCTAATAATGCTTACTTACTCCCCTGCTTAAAACTATGCTGGGTTGTTACTATGGACTAGCTCTTCAGTTATAAGATAATATAATAACCTTTATATTCGAGTGGTTTTCAAGCAGAGACTAATGATTTCTTTCTACTCAGCAAGGTCAGTTAAAAAAGTCATGTGAGATTTTTCTCAGCTGATTACTTCCAGCTGAGATATGGAGACAGTGAAATAAAGATTCTAAGAAGGATTTTTCTCTAGGACGGTTGGATGATTAAGGCAGAAAGAACCAAAGACATTAATTGTTCCTCATGATTCGGCTGTGGTGCATATATCTTTCAATCTGTGCATCCATAAATGCTCAATGTCGGACCTGTTACATCGGCAGACAGGTTTAATGTATAACTGTGGATTGCCATGTCGTGCCAGCATGGCTGAATCAACAAATAGCTGGGGAATTTGGGGACTTTCTGGTGATAAATGTTCTGCTGTTATGCTAAAATTTACAGTAATAGTAGAAAACCTTTGAAATGTTGGGACACGGATTTTCTCAACATCGCTGTCAGTGCTCAAGTGTCTTTGTGTGCTTCTTTTTCTCTCTGGTATGTCCGGTTTAAAAAAAAAAATGAGGCTGTTTTGTTATTTTGGCTCTAAACCTGTTGTCGTTATGGGGTTCCAGTTTTACCAGCAGCAGAGGCAGTACCTCACGAAGTCAGCCTCTTCCTTGGTTTGTTGGGAGTATCCTGCCTTTGATTAGGTAGGTTAGGTACTGACCCTCAGTGGCGCTGGGGATGGAGGGAGCGTTATCCACAGCACATATTTAGGCAGAGTAAAAGTAGGTGCACATCAGTGGGATGTCCACTGTGTGGTGGAGAGACAAAGTAATGCCTTACATTGGAGAGGAAATGGGCAGAGCTCTGAGCTAAGCAGTTTGTAATTTTGGATGTTTCTTACTCCCTCATGATGATACAAGGCCATCTACAACCACGTTAGTTAACTGTGCCAGTTAGAGGTGGGTTTGGGAACTGTGTAGTTGTTTTGGCTTCACGAGGCTTCGGTCTAACTAGCTCTTGGCATTAAGGTGGTGTGTTTTTAAAACTTTGAAGTTGAAGCAGAGCCATCAGGAGCTGAACAGTATTGCCTGGAGGCTGTTAAAATTAATTTCCTGCTATTTCTTTAACCTCCTCTGTCCAACCCTGTGTGACACTTGCTATGAAAAAATTAGAAGGTCATAGAGAGAAAAAGAAAGCACTTAAAAAAAAATTTCCTGTTTTTTCAGAGAGAGATAATGTTAGAGGTTCAAGGAGGCCAGACCACCACCAAAAAAAGAGATGAGTGTTCATTTTCCCTGTTCCATAGCAGTGGCCCTATCCTCAGGAGCTTGGGCAGACTTTCATACTGTTTCTGTTGTTCTTTCTAGATCTTATGTGCTTGTGTTTGGAAGAGTGAAATGAGGGGACAAATTAAGCAAAGTCCCATGTGCTGCTTGCTTTAAACATCATGTTTTGAACACTGAAGAGCTGGGATTCAAGAAAGTATTCCTGTGCAGGGGAATTCCTGAGGGGGCGGACATGCAAATACTACAATAGGCCTTCAGGAAGGATAAGGCACTAGATCTCCAGTCTGAGCTTTTAGCAGCAACAGAGTTACCAGGCTTGCAGGGATATCCCACCAGCCTCAGAGACCCTTTTTTCTTTGATTTTGCTATGGTGGGAAGAAGGAATCAAGAGGGAGCCTAAGATGGGTGCTCCTTTGGAAGCGCGTGTGTGTAGGGTGAGGCCTCTCAAGAGGAAGAAAGAATGTAAATGGTGGGAGTGTCAAGGGGCAGGAGGGCCTCTGACTCAGGCAGGAAGGAAAATGAAGAAACTTGGCAGTTGAAGAAGACGTGGGGAAGTGGGACTGTGACTCAGACTGGAGCGGGATGCGAGTCAGGCTGTGGCAACCAAGGCGAGAAGACGGAAAAAGAAGCCCTGAAGCATGGCCAGGATGTGGCAGTCTGCACCAAAGCCCCTCCAGGCTGGAGGACCACACATTGTAGTTGCAGTTCTTGGCCTCCCGGCTGTAGCAGTGCCAGGCAAAGCGCAAGGAGTGCTCCTGTCAAAACCTGGCTCTTGGCAACCATGAGAGCCCTGCCTGTGTATAGGCAGCTCTGTGCCTCTGTCCTTCAGCCTCTCTGAGGGCAAAAGCAGAACATAAGCTATGCATTTAATAGTGTTCCTTCTGGTGGCTGTTGGACATTTAAAAGGGTTTGCTCGTTAAACAAGAACTTAAAGCAAGCAACCTTCCAGGCTGGAACAAAGGATCATCACAAATCTCGTCATTATTAGTTCCTCTTACAAGGTGTTCGTCTTCAGGTTCCTGCTCTTTGCCTGCTTAGACCAGACACGCCTACTAATAGAAACAAAATATTGAAAACTTCCGTGTGCAAAACACTGAATATGTTTTCTTTTCCCTGTGGGAAAGAATGAGAGAAAGAAGGAACAACACAAAGCCAGTGTTGGGCTGTGTAATGCGCCTCTGGGAAGTATTCAGAGTTCAGTGAAAATAGCTATATGAGACCTTTCACTAAGTAAAATCCTTTGTATAATCAAAATAATATGCCATTTATGCCTGGATGTTTTCTTGAACATTGTTGGTTTGTTTTTAAGTAGCATTTCAGATATAATTAAGTGCTTTGCGTTAGAATGCCTTCTCTGTACTGATACTTGGGTCTGGTTCAGATGCTATACCAGAGAATTACTTAGTCACTGGTAAAAAAAAAAAGAAGGAAAATCCTTAGTCATAGAACCCAAAGGTTAAAATAAGACCTCCAAAAATGTTTTAAATATATTGCTATATGATTTGTATAATGTGGGTTAATGATAACAGACATCTAATTTGCATTTGTACATTTACACTGCATCTTTTTTGCCCTTTTCTAGTGCTGGTGTATGAAATATTTTGATTCTTTTGTCAGCATATTTGTATGCTTTTTATAAGCCTTTTTTTTTCCCCCCCAAGAAGTCAAAGCATTTCAGTGGTATGAAGTATTTTTCTTTAGTTTTCCAATGTGCCAAGACAGCGTATGTCCCTCACTTAGGAGTCTGAATTTCCTTATCCTGAGGAAAAGTTGGAACTTGGGTCTGCTGTGTGCTGGGGGACTTCTGCAGCCACTTAGGCACTGGATAAGAACACTTCTATTTCTGGCTAATGTTTGAGAGAAAGCAATAGTATTTTGTGCTAACCCAACGTGATGCCTTGAAAATGAATTCCTCAGAGGAGAAGAGCCAAAGAGCAATTACTTGGCAGATCATGCCCTGCAGGCTCGGTTGAAAGTTTGGTTGAACTACACACAGTTGTATTTTAGGTGCATTATTTCTGCCAATGCCCAGAAAATACATGGCTTCTGGAGTGTTAAAGTATAAATTTTCAGGCGCCTAAAGCATGAGGAGGGTCTTAAATTTAAGTGCTGATATATTGCTTAAACCCAACTCCGCTCATCTTGACTCTGTTACAGACAAAAACTGAAACACAAGACCAAAGCTAAATATTACTGTACATCTTTTAAAGTTACTGAAGTCCAAACTATTTTTCCTGCTTTGTAATGCAGGATGATGTGTATATGGTCTTGAGGCAATTGTTTTTCATGAGTTCAAGTAGCACTGTTAACTTTTTTAAAGAAAAGTACAGTTGCTGGACGTGGGAAATAACTTATCTTTAAACGTGAAATTGTTGTGACTGACACTTGCAATGTAACTTTGGCATGAAGTTAGTTCAGTTGCTGAGTCAGCTAACTGCAGCAGCAGAATCCTAATTTCATCTATTGTGTATTTATGAAAACTTCCATGTTGAGAGAAGCTTGTTCAGTTAAGGCCTGTGCTTGATTCCTTCGCATTAATACCTTTACTAGAGTAGAAGCAATGATACAGAATTCCAACAGGAATATGGCTGAAAAAATACTACGTAGATATTCACAGTGAAGCTGTCATTTTGGGTCTACTTTAAAAACAACTGATCTTTTAGCATTGAAATACAAATCATCTTGGCAAGAGACAGGGAAGAAATCATAGCTCTTGGAACTGTCATTTTGAGACTCAGGAGTGGCTTGCATTTTAAGAGGTATTTCACAGCCATTCACCCAGAGAGCCTTCCTTCTTGATGTAAATACTCTAAGAGAACAGAGCTGGAGCTAAGCTTTGATCAGGTGATGAATGCTTAACTGTAGTGGCACTGAGTTCTCATTGGATTTAGGGCCTGCTCAAAAGCTATTTGAACTGGTGAATTTTGCATGAGGTTTATAGCATGAAGTTAGCCACTGTACGAGACTGCAAGTTGTTTAATCGAGCCTTCTTTAAAAGACACGAATAGAATTTTAGTAGAACATAAACCTATGTATTGGCACCATGCTCAAGATGGATCTCAGTATAGTCTGTATTTGTAGTCAAATTGAGTGTATTCAGTGTTTTTAGAGGCCCAGCAGAACACTGTATTTAAAAGTGTATCTGAAATTATTTAAAGAATGTAAATTGTTTAGTCTTCTCAATTCCAAGATTTTTTTAAAGCAGTTCTTACTGTTGGGGCGTGTTGAGACAGCTTGAATTCCTCCTGTATTCCCATGCCTCAGAGCTTCCCACTGGCTGTCTCTTGACTTTCAAAAGGACCTATTCAGTAGGAAGCCCCAGGGCCAAAAGCTGGTGAGTATAGCCTGCAGAGCCCCGGGGGTTTAAATACAGAAGTTAACCTTAGCTCAAGAAGCCAGACTGCTTGTCGGTGGCAAGGGAAGGATCCCATTCTTACGAACCACTGCAAGTTTTAACTGAGTGATCAGCTGGCCATTTAGGCTCTCTGAGCTAAAATTAACCTTTTTGATTTAATCGTCCTCTTCTTATCCCACTGGTCTCTAGCTGAAATGACAGACTTTCAAGTGATTAAAAAATTTATTGAAATTTAAGTTCTGAAGAGATTTAGATGCTTTCAAAATTTTTATTTCAAGTCATTTGAGGACATAATCTTACCCCTACAACTTATATATTATTTATAGTAATAGAAATATAGTTTCTATTAATACTTTTCTTTCTTT
>VYZQ01028794.1:0-21844 GCA_013400655.1 Mystacornis crossleyi
AGCGCGCCCGCGGTGCTGCACCGCCGCCCGGCGGCCGCGGGGGGAGGCGCTCCCGTCCGCTCCCGTCCGCTCCCGTCCGCTCCCGTCCGCTCCCGTCCGCTTCCCGCGTGGAGAACGGGCCGGGGCTCCTTCGGCCGCGGAAGTTACTAAGGGAAATGCTGTCCTCGCAACCGCGTTTCTCAGTGACCCAAACGAATTGTTTGCTGAAGTTATCCTGATTGCACTCTCAGTATTTAAAGGCTGTGTCCGATCTTCGCTAAGGATGAAAAATAATGGGATTATGCTCTTTGTAGTTGGATTTTTTTTTTTTTGGAAACGTCNTCCCGTCCGCTCCCGTCCGCTCCCGTCCGCTTCCCGCGTGGAGAACGGGCCGGGGCTCCTTCGGCCGCGGAAGTTACTAAGGGAAATGCTGTCCTCGCAACCGCGTTTCTCAGTGACCCAAACGAATTGTTTGCTGAAGTTATCCTGATTGCACTCTCAGTATTTAAAGGCTGTGTCCGATCTTCGCTAAGGATGAAAAATAATGGGATTATGCTCTTTGTAGTTGGATTTTTTTTTTTTTTGGAAACGTCTCTTGGGTTACTTTGTGATGAAAGGATTGCTGCGAACTTGCAAAATAGTGATCTCTGATTAGTACTCAAAATACGATAAACAATAAAGCCCTTTAAATGGGACTCCTTTAACATCTGCTTTTTGCTTTGGAATATGATTACAGCGTGTGCTAATTTCAGTGCTTAGATCAAGAAATGCTATGCTGCGCTGAGTAGTTTGGCTGCAGCCTGCGTAGAGACAGTGGCATCGCCCCTATTGACGCTAATGACAGGAAGTGGAAGCTGCCCACCCTCTGAGGGCAGCTCTGCATCTCGCTCCTGTGCCCCATCTCCCTCAGCCATCTGCCCGGCCTGCTGAACAGGCTCTTACAGCCCACCTGGCTGCTCCAAGTAGAGGAGTGGTGGGAGACAGAGTCTCTGTGTAGCATTCTTGGGACCTGTGCAGAGAGGGGTCTATTAACTCAGTTTTCCTTTATGAGGTTTTGAGGGCAGGGATTCGTGTGCATGTGAGAGAGAGAGATGAATTCAGCTTCATTTTGAAGCTGATACCTGTCTGTGCTGTTTAGGCAATACAGAGGCCTGAATCTATGTGTAGCTGGAGCGGGGGTGGTCTGGTGTGACCCCCTCGGAACAGTGTCTGGCAGAAACAAAGAATGTAATTATTGTTTCTCAGCCCTTGGAGATTTTCTTGGCTGCTGAATCACTGTAAAAATAGAAAGACCTTGTTCCAGGCAGCTGGACTCTGGGAGGCAGCACTCATATGTTTTTTCAGCTGCATCTGATAGATAAGGAGGCTTTATATTTCTCTCTCTCTCTCTCTTTTTTTTTTTTTTTTAAGGGAAATGTAATGGACTTTCTTTTGCAGTTGTTCTTAGCCTTAACTCACACTTTCAGCTCCTCACAAAATAATGGGAAAATATTTCTTTGAAACTTGTAAGCAGTGTTTGTGCTCGATAGCAATGAAACCCCATCATCATCTGTGTATTGATATGCCTTCAGCTGTGGTTTGTGAGCTGGCACATCAATTTTGGGCTGGGTAATGCTAAACATCCAGGGCCATGTTTCAGTCTTTGGCTACTGCTTGAGTAGAGGTTTAATTGGTAAGTAGCCTCTTCTATTCTGTAGATGCTGTAACAATTACATAAGATCTGAATGTATTTCTGCTGATTTGAAATTACATTCCTACTGTGTGAGGTCCAAACCTCTATAAGCAGAATTTTGCATAAAAGTTTTCTTTCTTGCAAGGCCAGTAGAATATCTTAATCCTCTTTCTGCTTCAGAATATTATTTGATGTATTTGAGGCTGTGCTTTTATAAGTTCTCTTGAAGAACAGGATTTTACCACTGGAAAGTTCCATTGACATGAATATGTGAATTGTAAGTGAGTGATTTCAAGATGTAGCTTATATATGAGATTTTGGTAAAGCTTATTGCAAGGTGTAACACTGCTGTGTATGTGGAGAAGTAACAGACTAGGTGGGGATATCAGCCTTTGATTTTTGGTGTTGGCTGGTTTTTGTGCTAGCTATTTGTAGATCCAGCAAGTCTTGAAGATCGACCAGACTGAGATACTGCGAAGTTCTGCTCCCTCTTTCTGCACCCTACCCTGCCTCTGCCAGTTCTCTTCTTCCCTCCTTCTGCTTTCTCTCTCTTTCTTTCCTACAACTTATTTTTTCCTGCAAATCTTGTTACTTTTCCATGTTGCTCATGAAACTGATGAACAATGAAGAGCTGATACTGGCATTTATACTTGTGTCATTTGGTTTTGGAGTTCCTGTTCTAGTTAGATTTTTGAAAGAATGGAGAATTTTTGTGTTTCTTGCCATGTGTTCAGTTGACTTTTTAGCCCATAGAATTATAGCATTTTACCAGTTTACACTCAGAGTGCACTTTGGATGTATGTCTTCGTGGCAAAAAAAAAAAAATCAGTCTTGTATTAATAAATTCCATGTTTTGTCTAGGTGTCTTTGAGGTTTTGTATCTCTCTTGGTTTGCTGACTTCTGGAATTCCTGCAGACATATGTAATCTTGTTTGTCTTCATTCTGTGATGCCAAATAGTATTGCATGTTTTTGCCTTATTACTTATCAAGCTGTGATTTATTTTTATCTACTTACAACAAATTGTTCACAGATACTGTCATTATTTTTACAGCTTATGGGGAGAGAAGGTGCTTCGTAATTGTAGGGACAATTTGGACAGACTTACAGAGTGCCCCAAGAGAGCCATAACTACGTGTCCCTGAGGGTTTGTGGCATCTCAAGCAAATCCAAAACAACTCAACAATTCTGTATTTAAATGTATTAGGATTTTTCATTTAATGAAAAATTGATTTTTTTTTAAACTCTTCTCTCCAGACAACAATCAAATGCCAAAATAAAAGGAATTCTACCAGTGCAAAAATTCAATTCTTTGATCAGTTGCTTTATGTTTGGTATCAGTTAGTACAACTGTTCAGTTGTTGCAGATTCAGGGCTCTAGTCTGAATGGTTACATGTTGCAAAGAATACATGTGTGAAATAACTTGTATTGCCATATCTAATCTATTTTCACCACAAAAGATACATCACCTCCAATCCAACTTCAGTTTTTTCAGCTTCATTATGCATTCCTTGATCATTTAGATCACTCAAGGACATCTTTATGTCATTGCTTAAGAAAAACTCTCTAAATAAGTGTTTAGATTATGTGGCCTGCTAACTATTTCTACAGGGCCCTAAGGAATATTATCAGATGCCTTTGAGAGCTTTATTTTTATTTTTGAAGTAGCCTCTGAAGGATGGAACTCATGATGGCAGTTTATATGCTGAGAGGGGTAAGGTCTGGCGATAGGGTTGTAACCAGTCAGCAAGGATTAAATTAGGGGTTTTAACTCAGACTTGGGAGGAAGCTGGTGTCCTCATAAAAAGGAGAAATTCTGGACCTGTCCAGAAAATTTAAGCTCCCATTTCCTGTGAATCCTTCAAGAATTGAAGGGAGAAAAAAAAATTCTTCATTAAGGCTTGTATATGTAGAAGTTGAAGTTCACATTTAAACTTTTGCAGTCCTATCATTACATAATTCTTTCCCTTGGTGGCACTTCTTTTTCTGTGTTAGAAGGAGTTCAAAGTAAATGGAAAAGGTAGCTTTGTTTTGAAGCAGGTGTGCTGAAATGAGTTAGTCAACTTGAATGTTTTTTCTGCCTGTATAGGTGCATGATAGCTTTTGTTCTATATAGAAATGTCTTTTAGTTGAATTTAAGTTGTGATATTTGTGCTTGAATTTGGGAGGTGCATGTTTTAATTGTGAGAAAACCATGGCAGAATTAATTCTGAAATTTGTATACATTCAATAATTGAATTACTTTTCAATGAAAAATGGAAATATTCTGGCTTCACTGACTGAAAGGCAGAGTTGAAAATTGTTTGTATGTATGCAGAGGGCCATACTACCCCACCCCATACACATTTTGTGTAGAAACATGCAGAAGCACGACTTGGCTGCATGTCTTCCTCTTTGGCATCTGATCACTATCCCAGCAGGGATCTTTGTGAGCATAAGGGTTTCATAAATTTCAAGGATTACAGGAAGGGTCTGTGTAGACTAGTAAGATGACTGAAAACCTTCTGATGGGAAAGTTTTTATTTCTAAAAAGAGCAAGGCCTCTGTAGCCCGATTGATTGCAATTGAATTGTTGCACAGAATTCTCTATTGAGTCTCAGTGATACTACAATTGGAAGTTCTCTGACGGAAATCCCATTAGCAGTGTGTCTAATACAACTGCGTGAGTTGTTTATGGCCACTGCCAGAGTTCTGGTGTGGCACTGGGCACTTAGCAATCTCTGCATCTTCTGCTCCTTCCATGCTGCTGATGTTGCTCAAGACGAAGTATCTGTAGACAGGTTTCTGGTCAAACAATGAAACTAGGGCTGTCTACTGGTTTTCTTTGTCCTGTAAGCTATCTTGTATACTGTTGTCCATTTTTCTTCCTGAAATTTTGTCTCTCTTGGTTTCACAGAACCTGGTTTGCTCATTTTTTTACCGTTCTGTCTTCCTTATCAGCCTTTCAGTGCCTCTTTCCACTCCATCTTGCTATTTTTCTTAGGGATTGAACTGTGGTCCTTTTAATTTACATCAGACAACCTCATCTGTAAATACAAGTCAAATTCATCTTTGCCGTGTTGCCTTGCAAATGAATTTCTTTAGCTCTGGCTGAAGAAGGAGGGTCTGGAATACAGAGAGCTTCTTGTGGCTATTCAGCTAGATGTCAACAGCTCAACATGGCTGAAACAGGCCTCCTGCAGACTCCCCTCCCGCTGCTTCCTTGTCACTCTGGAAAACAACCTAATCTTGCCATGGTGTTCATAGCACATGTCATTTATTACTTTGTTCTTTCTCCTAAATTCAGAAACAACACTGTCAGTGTTACTGACGATTAAATCTTATTTTTAAATGTAATTTCTTAAAGTGAGTTCATGGCTGTTTCAACAAACATTCAAATCTTCCATCCAGCTTTTCTTCACCTGTTAAACAAGCTTGCCAGTTAGTCCAGCATCCTTTTCCTTGCATTATTCGTGTCAGTTCTGTATTTTCATACCCATTCAGATTCAGTGAAAATCTTTATTGTATCCTTTTGCAAACACAAGAAACCTCCAAGCATCTCTTCTGAATTTATTTTCCCTCCTTGCACAGAACACGGTCTTCACTTTTCTAGACCTTTATAAACTCTCAGTCGTTGCAGAAGCTTCACTCCATCCTCTTCCATTATTCATCAAAATTTCAGGTTCAGTCTTGTGCTCTCAGTACAATAATATGCTTTCTTTTTGAGAGCATCTTCAAGGTAGTCTCCACAGTCTTTTGATAATCCTTTCTTTAAAACTCCTTTATTGTGAGGCCCAAAAATCTTGTAAATGATTCTAAGTACCTGTTAAACTAGCCAGTAATATGACTTGGTTCCTTTTGCCTCCCTCTTTGTCACCTCTTACTGTGTTATTTGATAGCAAGGTCCGTGGAGTCAGGACTGTCTTTGTTAGTTCTTGGGTTTGTGGGTTTTTGTGGACTTTTTTGTTTGTTTGCTTTGTTTTTGTTTTGTTTGGGTTTTTAAATTTTTACTTTCTCACACCAAGGACAGCAGCATCCTGGGTTATCATTGAGAACATTAAGATGGTTACAGTATTAACTAAGTAGTTAATCATAGTTGTAGAATTGCAGGGAAATTTGCTGTGTGAAATTTGTTCTTGAGAGGAGTGGAAGTAGAAGTGCCAGTTGATCATTTCATCCCTTTGGAACTTACCACCTTGTCTTCACTAAGGAAAAAAGTGTTAAAAAAAGAAAAAAAGAAAAGCCAGCAAAGAGCAACCACACTGCAAATAAAAGATGCTCTTAGCTAATCTGAAGGGGCATTTGGCTGCCTCACAAAAACACTGTGTATTTTGGCAGTTAGGAGCTTCGGCTTAGGAAGATCCATGTTTGGAATAACAGGGTGTGTTGCAAGTCAAAATTCAGGTATCTTGGCGGAGATGCACGTGTAATCTGGCATGATGCCTTTCTGCACTGTGCCTAGCTATAGCAAATGCCAAAGTCCCTTGTGAACAATATATGAATCTCATTTTGGGGAAAAAAAAAAGAGGAGGAGGGAAGAGGAAGCCAGGATTTATTTAAACATTTAGTGGATATAAAAATCAAGAAGCAAAACATTTCCATGAAGCATTCACTGTGGAAATTCTGCAACTTCTTGTTGCAAACCTCTTTATCACTTGGATTGGCTGATTTCCAGAGCATCAAGGCTAGGAATTGAGCGACTGAAATATAATCAGTGGTGATACATTTTAACCACATAAAACATTCTCTGCTTCCAAAGCCTCCAGTGTCTCTAGTAAGCAGTGCAACAGCAACAGCTCCTTGCTGCTGAACTCCAGAGAGGGGGAAAATACTGGATCAGGATGGTAAGAAGCTCTTTACTTTTTCACCAGATCTAGGTTATTACTCTGTAAAGAACATTTAAAAGATGATGAAATTAGTAGAGCTCCGTATTTAAAACAAAAACCAGTATGTAAGATAGAGAGGAATTATGTTTTACTGCAAGAGATCAGCAGTGCAAGTTGATGACAAATATATCTGGCACTGAACATGTTGTGTAGCTTATATAAAATCTTTTAAAACTGGGAAACATTGCTGACTAGCATTTGATGTAAAATATAAGTCTGTCCACTTGGTTTATTTCAGAAGGACAGCCGTATGGGCTTTTAAAATTATTTTGGATTAATAATCATGGACACAGACTTTATACATAAAAATATAAATAAACCTTTGCCAATCCCTCATGCAAGCTGTGTATTTATGTGGTTTCTTTTGTTGGGGTTCGGGGGTTTTGTTTATTAGAAAAAAGCAGATCTGCTCAGTACATGCCTTTGACTTTTACAGAGCTATGAAGTTTTTATTTTTCTAGGTTTTCAATCCATGAAGATCTGTTAATGACATTGTTTCTCTAGTGTAATTATTTGGTGGGAAAAATAACCAGGGAAAACTTTTTACAATAATGATTTCATTATTTGTACCGATTTAAATATTCTGATCTAATTATTAAAACAATAAGAAATAGACTATAAAGCACATAAATGTGGGATCTGAATATAGTGTAAAGTGATACCAATGTTATTAGTGGTTTAAAAAACGCCTGAGAAGAGAATAAAAATATGCATATTGGCATTATTCTACGTATTAAGGAATTGGAGGGAGGAAATGTATCTTGGGAGTGTTTACTCCCAAGACTCATTGTCAAGACTGTTTTGTTNCTCCTGTATGGGAACTCAGCTGTTCATTTTAAATGCATACTAAGTCCAGGAATTCATTGATTAGGAGATTACAGTATGTCAGTGTGAAAGGAAAACAAATTACTAAATAGGTCTGAAGAGCACTGAAACACATTTACTTGACAGTCCAGCTTGATGTGTAGCGAATTATTCTCTTTGTGCTTCAAAGGGAAGAGGAGATATTTTACAGAACAACTATGAGAGTTTGAAAAGTGTACAGCAAATGTGAAACAACGTTTGATTTGGTATTTTTTATTTTTTTATGTATTTGTTCTTTCTCAGCAGTATAAACATTTAAAAACCCTAAAACTATCATTAAATAGCTTTTTGATCTTTTCTTTTTCTAAGTGGTTTCACTGAATGGCAAGAAATAAAAGTCATTAAGTCAATCATGTTATCATAGCCCATATTTCACGTTACACATCACACTTTGATGTGTTAAAAGATGTATGTTTTTCCTCCTCAGTGTGCAGAATAGATTGCAAAATCAATAATTGAATGGCAACCAGGCTGTAAGGTTCTTGGGAAGATGTTCAGTATGAATCTACATGTGGTGGTGGTGGTTGTTATTAATATTATTATTGCTATTTTCTTGACGAAAATCCCCTGTGATGAGTAACCATTAAGCAGTACTGTTTTACTGAAGAGACTCGAATATATTGTTGTTTGTTGTCAGAGAATACTGTGCCCGTAGTTAGTATTATCCTGCATCTAAATTTTTGTGCAGGAAAATACTGGAGGTAGGAAGGAGATCTGACTTCTTTTCCCTATTGTGATCACAGAACGTAATTAATAACAAATGATGTAACATATATTTCCACATCTGTGATTCTCTAGTTCCTATGTAAGTCAAATACAGATATGCTTCTGTAACACCAAGTTAATAAAAACATTTTCGTCTAGAAAAATAACGTTCATGTACTGCCACATACGTGCTGTTGATAAAGTTTTAGCCAAAGTAAACTTATATTGTGTCTTGCTTGACATGGATTAGTTCAGTAACTAAAGCAGTGAGTTCACAAGGGATCTATTTCTTTCAATTTGGATTGCCTGGGCAAGGATCTTGCATAAGTTACTGAAGGGGGAAAAAAAAAAAAAGGAAAGAAACAGACACCACACACATCCCCCAAAGGTGTACCCTTAATAGTAATCAGCAATGTAATAAATTACATGACTAGTCCATGACAGAGGGAACAGCATCTCACTTAAAATTTTTAGATTGTATGATTTCTTTTAGAATGTAAATAGTAAATGGTCTTAAAGAAGCCCAAATTGCAAGCTGTCAAATGCATTAGATATCAGGTTTAATTATTCAAAGTGGTTTTTCTAGTAAGTCTAAAGAACAAAAGTAAAATTATAAATAATGTACTGGCTTTATGAGAAAAACTGAAAAATTGTAGACATGACTATTACAGTGCTAAATTCTAATAAAGTATAATTAATGCTAGAGATACTCTTGGTATAGCGAAGTTCATTTCAAGTGTCATCCTGGTGCAGAATTTAAAAAAACTTATTCAACAATTGGATGTATTATTCATGCAGAAGAATTTAGGCTTTTTTTTTTTTTCAGTAACTAAATCGAAGTCTGATAATCTGCCTGAAAATGAGGTATATTATAAATATGTAAGCTATGGAGTTTATATATAATATAAAACATGTTTAGGGAAAGGAAATACAGATTTGCATCTACTATGAACTTGACTCAAGACTTAATAATATTCTCAGGTTTTGCTGTTTTTGTACATTTTTGCTTTGTTATTTTGCCAATTTTATGATAAAAAATAAGAGTTTGTTCCTTCAGAAGTACTCATGGTGATAGTAGTCAGAGGGAATCTGCTGCAGTATAGCTTTGTGCGTGTGTTTAGTGCTAATTTACATGTCCCAAGTAACTTTTGGCAGAGTTTGGTTCAGGTGAAAAAATTGCTTGTTAGGCTGTTTACCACACCAGCAAGTCTCGCACCATTCTAGAGTGAAACACACTCTTGCATGTTCCATAAATACTGTTTGTGAAGGATGAAAATAAACCACTTTGAACTTTAAGTGAAATGTGATGCTGAAATATCTCCATATATATATGTATTAGCATTTACTTGTAATGACATAAGTTTGTATTTTAAAGTCTCAGCATCCTTGTTTATGGAGCCTGAATACTTTCACTGAACAAAATATGTCAGCAGGCAAGGTTTATGCAAGAGGAGTAGTTTTTTTGGTGATGGAGGATTATGTTTTTAAGCCATTTTCATTTTGATTCTACAATCAAACTACTATATAGATCAGGTTTTGCTTACTGAAATGCACCTTTAAGCTGTGCCATTACACTGGTAGTATAATTTAAAATGAGCTGTTCTCTGGAAGTTATAAATTATTTGCTGTGTTTTACATAATGTATTAGCATGCCTGCTGTATCTGTGTTCAAGACAGAGTGTTATTCCTTCAGCCATGGGATATATGAAGAAACTATTAAAAATCGATGCTTTTAGCATTAGTCTGTTCTTTTGGCTTTTATCCTGTCATAGCATCAGAAATGAAGGCAGGGGAAAAGGTCAGTCTGGTCTCTCGGAGAAATAATTGATGGGAGCAGCTTCCAGAGGAATACAGCTTTAGTGAGAAGGTGGCTGGATTATACATAGTTTTCTGCATCTGGTTAATGTTTGTATTGTGGCACATGCAATGTTTTGAAATATCAGGACAAAATTGTGTTTCCCATATATCTTAGGACCCTCATAGCAACGTGATGTTTTGCTGCACCTAACTGTTGACTATACTGAGAATACTGAAAACAATTAAGGTTGAGACTTATCATGGACCTTTTATGTAAAAGAAGTCTAGAGAAGACAAAAGGGTACTGACAACTTTATACCCACTTGATAGTGTGCAGATGCAAGAAGAGCAAGTTATGGAGTTGTGCCCTGAAGGATATGTTTCCAGTGCTTGTATAAGGAGTGTGCTCTGGCCAGAGCTGAGGATGGGTAATTTGTAGTAGTGGGAGACAGGATGCAGTTTGGGTAGATTTCCTGGTTTGCTTCACTACACAGAGTGGTGATGAGAAGCTGCCACTCCTAAAGGAATTCTTTAGACCTTGCACTTGCGTTTTTAGTCTACTGTAAATCTGTTGTTATGAATATTTCATTTAAATGTTTTCCAATGTTGCGGTGTCACCTGGGGAAATGCAGCCCATAGTCAGCCCTATTGTATCTTTTGGTAATGAAGTTTCCGCTTGGAGGCGAGAGCTGTCTGCTCCTCTGGCAATGTATCGGGGCTCCACTTCCCTCTTCTCACCAGTATATATCTTGGGTATCTGACTAGAGCTTTTGAATCCATGAAGATTTTTGGAACCCACAGCAGAAGGCTGGTAATCTCTGGTGTCGATCCTTATTCAGTCCAAGATGGTAGATGAATCCAGTGGTGAAACCATCAACTCTTCTGACTCCATTTATGTAGTAGGGTGGTTTTCTTAATAGTCAAGGCTTAAACTCCGTAGTGCTAACCTTTTGAATAGCTCAGAGACTTTGAGACCTTGTGTTGCAGCCTTTTTTCCCCTTATGTGATGTGGCTTTCATGACAGGATTTCTATGTGATAATTCTCCCTGTCACAGGATAGGAGGTGGTGCATGTGTATCAGGCTGCCAGGCTGGAGACTGCTGACATGTTCTTCCTATGACTGGATACACACATATCCAGTAACAGGGAGGACTCTGTCTTAGCCAGAGTATTTATTTGGTCAGGGTAAATAATGGGTATTTATTTGATCAGGTGATGACTGAGACTACATATTCATTTGGAAAAAATGGCAAGAAAGATGATGTTATAAGACTACACCTCTGATTTAGCTTTTTTTCCTGTAAATACTTACTTTTGGTATTTTTTGTTGTGGTCCTTCCTTTTCAGAAAGGAAAAATTTGTGTACTGTGGTAGAGATTTTACCAGCACTAATTCTAGAGATTAGGTTTTGGAAAAGTATATACTTGATTTGGGACAAATGTGCTGTCTGGGCCATTTGGTCTTGAGTAACTAAAGAGCTACTGAAGACCTCTAAGTCATTCAGATAAGAATGATCTTCTAATGACTCAAACTGCCTTATAAAGTTTATGTCAGAAAAAGAAATGTTTCTCATATATTTTTTCTTTTCATTGAAGAAATAGAAGGGACTAATTTTAGAGAGTGCTTGATAACTTAAGAGAAGGTCTTTTGAGTCAGTTAAACTTTTAGATTCTTTTCTGACTAAGCTTGTTGTATGCTCTAATGTTAATTTTCTTATTTTTCTCTTTGTAGGATTGTCAAAAGTATTAGGCATATTTTAAAAAAACCCTATTTTTGTCCTACTCCTCATTCCACTATTTTCTGATAGATCACAAAATTAGAACTTGCATCAAATAATTCCTCTACAGTGGCACAGGTAGACAGAAATTGTTTCCTTGTACATGCAAAGCATGAAAAAGTGAGTTCTGTGTGGGGGATGAATACAACAGACTAGGGATGTTTTAGGCAGAATACATTAAGGTCTCTGCTAGCATTCGTTTGCTGCAGAGATTGTCGTGAAATGATGCTTGTAGCTGGCTGTTTCCTCTTGTGCGCTGGGGCTGCTCCTGGACTGCATTTCCTCTGCCCCTCAGTGCTGGGCTGGTCCTGCAGTTAGCAAGTGGAGTTCCCTAGTCTCCAGCTGTGCCTTGTGTATGCCTGGTTGTCACGGTCATTCAGGTATTCATCATCCAAATCAACTGCTTAGTTTGGTCTTCTAGGGGAGCTGAAGAAGAGCTTGAATGAGTCCCAAAAGAGTTTTCTCTCTTAGTGATCCTGGTGGATTTGGTGGGTAATTGCCATATCGCTAGAAAGCAATTCCGAGAAAGGAGGCAGTCATAATTTTGGGTTTAAGTGTGTTAGAACAAACCACAAAGTACCAGGAAACTGTTACTGTGGATATAGTTTTGTATGGATTGAGAACACGTGCTCTAGGGTGGCAGCAGTTCATTCCTTTGGTGCTTGCAATAACAGCATTTGTTGTGCGCCATTGCACAAATGCGTTGCTTGTTCCTTCCTCTTAAAGAAAATAAAAAACAAACACCTCCACAAGTTTAGTATTTATAACTTTGACCAAATGTGTATTTAGGTATTTTACTTCGGATAGGGAGCAGTTCCACAGCCTAATAAGACACATTGATTTAGAGTTACTTGGTTGGAAAAAAATAAACAGGTTTAANCCTAGTCTCCAGCTATGCCTTGTGTATGCCTGGTTGTCAAGGTCATTCAGGTATTCATCATCCAAATCAACTGCTTAGTTTGGTCTTCTAGGGGAGCTGAAGAAGAGCTTGAATGACTGAGTCCCAAAAGAGTTTTCTCTCTTAGTGATCCTGGTGGATTTGGTGGGTAATTGCCATATCGCTAGAAAGCAATTCCGAGAAAGGAGGCAGTCATAATTTTGGGTTTAAGTGTGTTAGAACAAACCACAAAGTACCAGGAAACTGTTACTGTGGATATAGTTTTGTATGGATTGAGAACACGTGCTCTAGGGTGGCAGCAGTTCATTCCTTTGGTGCTTGCAATAACAGCATTTGTTGTGCGCCATTGCACAAATGCGTTGCTTGTTCCTTCCTCTTAAAGAAAATAAAAAACAAACACCTCCACAAGTTTAGTATTTATAACTTTGACCAAATGTGTATTTAGGTATTTTACTTCGGATAGGGAGCAGTTCCACAGCCTAATAAGACACATTGATTTAGAGTTACTTGGTTGGAAAAAAATAAACAGGTTTAAGAGTGTACCAGCATAAACATGAATCTTTCTACTGCATCAATTTCAGAACTCCTTGAAGTCATGGCAAATGCAAGCAATCTAACTGAATAAAACAGTTTTGATGCAGTGCATCATAACATAGAACATACAATTTATAAACTGTTATAGAAAAGTTTATTATACAGTATTTCAAAATTTTATATGACTTTGTGAAACGTTCATTTTTGTAGTAGATTTTGGGTTTTCAGCATATCACAAGTCCCCAAAATGCTACACCTCTTTCATAAATTCACTAATGGATTTGGCTTCGCTGTTGATTAGAGTCTCTTTTTAGTAAAAAGAAATGTGGAAATATTTGTGGAAGAATGTGAAGGGTGAAAAAAGGCTAAAATACTTTTAATTCATATTCATGTAGAGTGACCTTAATAGTTTTACCAGTTGTTTCAGCCTCGTAGATATTCTAGTGCAGGTTCATGGAAGTCATGCATTTGCTGTGGATCATTTTAATGGTCCAATGAAATATTCGCTCTGATCTGTGTCAGTGGGGGCAGGAAAGCACATATAATATATGCTTCCAGTCAGTCTCTCTAGAGTAGGAGGATTTTTCATGAACAATATAATTAAATGCATGCATGTAAAAGATACCTGCAAGATGGTGCTTGAGAAAGTACTTTAGAGCAATAGATAATTATAGGGAAAAAATTACTTTTCTGGAATGATAGTGCATAATATTAATTTACCAATGGTATAAAGGTTTTCTGAATAGTTTGTTTCCCATCTGTAACACAGATTTTTTTTTTCTTGTAGTAATCTTTGTCTTAAGCAAAAGAATTTTTAATCAAAATTTTTGTTGGACATATTACCCTGGAATTTAATATAGCACTAATACAGGCCACTGTTGTAAACATTTGTTTCATAGCTTAAAAATTATTTGCTCTTGCAGAAGTGTGAGAACTATAGAAATTTTCCAAAGTCGTAGGTTTTCTTGTCTATTTAATACAATTTTAATTACGCTCATAGTTGCCACTGCTGTGGATCATACCCATGTTTGTTTAAAGGTCTCCAGAAGAGGTGATGATATTAATTCACCTGCTGCTAAATAGTCTCCTCTTTAGAAAGTAACTCAGCAGTGACTCAGACATCAGAAATGAAAAGAGAGTCAGTTGTTTATGGCCAAATCTCACAAGTGCTTACTGCTGGGTATGCTGTATTGAGAATTTTCTGGGATTAATCACATCCAAAGCAGACAAAAAAAAAAGGCGTTCCAGTTCCCCTGCTCCTCCCCACTACTTCTTCAATTTCTGTGGGAAGAAAAAGGCTTCAGCGGATTTTATTTTAGCTGTCTCCAAACAAAGCTGTAAGCAGTGTGTGCGGTAACATTTGTTTGTAAGAATGGACAGCTTAGATACACTTAGAAACTCGTGGTCAAAAATACATGGTTTGGGCTGTGCTCTTAGTGTTGCCAAAGAAGCCCTTGGTATGAGGAGCTGGAGTCTCCTGAGGATGCTCTGGGATGCACTGACCCTCAGCTAGGAGCTCTGACAGGATATCTGGAGCCAGGGCTGGCACTCACGGCCCTGACCACGCCTGAGCCCGTGGCTGGGGCATCATCTGCTTCATTAAGAGTTTGCTGTGTAACATTTTGGTTCTAGGCCTGATTGAAGAAGTGCTGTGGCAAGTATGTGGTGAAAAGTAATTGGCACAGCAGTTAACCTTTGGGGAAGGTTCATTTAGGCTATCAGGTAACTACTATTATTTAAAAAAGAAAACGCAGTTCAATCCATGTCATTGTAACTGAAAAATGAGAGTCACCAATTGTTGTCTGTTTTAAAGACAGGCTCCTTTCAGTTTGTTTTATTGTTAACTTTGCTGCTAAGTGAGAATTATCATAGGATATTGCAACTGCCTGCACCATACTAAGACCTTATGGTATCTGAAAGTTGAATGTTCTTGCCAGTTCTGTTTTATGTCTTGGTATTAAGTGTTGCACAAAATATAGAACAAGGATTTTGACCTAGACTGCATGTGAGAGACTGAAATGTTGCGGTTAATGGTTTAAATGTTGTTAGGAAGGACATTTTGCCCATTACGGCGAAACTATAAACAAGCTTTGACCACCAAAGCCCTCCCTGAATAGGGCTCCTGAGGGGAACTTCGGGCTGTGAGTTACACCCCCTAAGGGTAACTGAGATAAGATAAAGGTGACACTGTTGGCCGATTATCTCAGGTCGAGAGAGAAGTAAATAAGGCTGAGGGAAAAGAGCATATCCACAAGAAAGCCAAACCCAGCAGCTGTGCTGAAGATCATCCCTGGCTGGGATTGGGGCAGGAGAGGGGGAGGGGAGTTTGGGGTGTGTGGCGTAATTTCTGGTCAGAGGCAGCGCACACCCACCGTCCCTCACACAAACTGGCTCAGCTGCAAACCCCCTCCCCACCCCGGGAAGGCCACACTCACGTGAGAGGCAGCTGAGGAGGTGTCATAATCCATCAAAGACCCCCAAAGCGCTCCCAGACTCATTCCCGAGGCCCTGCCCCGGAGCCCTGCACATGATCCAAGCGATGAAACTGATCCAGGGTCTGTTACAAGAGACAGCNTCTGTTACAAGAGACAGCGTCAAACTTGCCCTCTCCAGGGGAGGTACCTGGGCATTCCCACCTGGCCCGAATGTGTATTAACCCAGTGAACTCTTAGGTTTTGCGGGACCCTCACCACAGAAAGACCACAAAAAGTGGTATTTTCTACTTAATCTGTCTCTCTGTCACTCTCTTTCTCTCTCCTCCCCCCTCCCCACGTTTTTCTATTTCTCTTTCTCTCTCTCCCTCCCTCACCTTTACTGTTACATAAAATCCATACTATTTGCTTCGGCATATAGTCTTGTTTTAACCTTAATTCAGGCAGAGGCATCTCTCTAACAATTTTAATATTCAGATCATAACACTGCACCTGAGCAGCTTGGGGGAAAGATGTTGCGTTGAGTCAGCATTAATTTCAAGGAGGAATCCTCACCAAAACCATGGAGCTGATTTTTTTTTCATGTATTAAGAGGTTTCAAAACCTAAACCTATGTAACTGTCTCACCTTCAAAAAAGTCAGTGCAGTTAGTTTTAATGGTCAAAGCGAGACCCACAGCTGAATATGGCAAACTTGCAAAATCTCTTCTATTTTCAGTAGTGACATATATTTTCTCCTGAGTCTCTAATCTCAGCCTATGTTGTATAAATGCATATGTATTTTTTTTTAAATCAAAAGCACAGTTTCTGAATGGACAGTGTACTCTTAAGGAAATAGATGCAGCAGAAGACCATGCTTAGCTTAAGATTTTTACTATCTTTAGGGCCTGACACTCACTAGGCTGCAGTGAGAAGCATATTATTTTAAGTTATAAACACCCTTCTATGTTAAATTCTAAAATAGTTGTTTCCTGGAGGAGGTTTGGAATAGAAACTGATGTACCTGATAGTTAATTAAAATTCAGTGTTGTTTGTTGTTGCTTAAATTAGTGGAAAAAAAAAACTTTCTAGGAAACACCACAGAGAATAACATTCTAAAGATTTCAAATTATTTTGAAAGATGAGAATTCCCATGACTCAATTCTTTAAAGATCTGGAACATAATTCAAATGCTTCTTTGCCACCTGTCACTTTTTTTTTTTTTTCATTTTTAGAGTGTGTATTTTCTCTCAGAGATAAATAAAAGGAACGAACATCTTACTTCCCTTTCTACCCAGAAGGTTTTTTTCTGAGCCCTAGTTACTGAACTACGTGCATACATTACTTCAAGTATAACATTGTAAACCACCTGCACAAATGCATACCTAGCAGGAGACCAGTTGTTTCATTAAGTTACACCAGAATCTGACTGGTATTGTTGTACAGGCCAGAGAAAACCCTGTGTAATAGGTTTTGTTTGTAATGTGTAGTCACTGATTAGCCAGCTAATACCATTTTCTTTCCCATGCACACAGCCTCCCACACACAGAAAGATGCAAAAAACTAGTATAAAAATAAGGTTTTAAGCTACGACAATGAGATCTCCAGATGTCTGATTCCTTGGTTTAGAAAACTGCACAAGAGCTTATCTATTCCTGAAATAAAAATGATTTAGATAGTCCTAATCGTCTTTCACGATTTCCCATCTGCTAGCGTGTGCATTTCATTTTCATGTAAATAAAATTTCCAAGTAATTCTTCAAATCCTTGCTTCACAGTTCATTACAGAGATCTCATGTTTGCTAATACTGACTGCCAGAAGGCAAAAGGACTGTAAAGCATGTGGAGCACTCATAGGAGGCTTGCAGGACAGGAAGTCCCTCATGGAGAGGGGAATATTTCAGTAGATTTATGTATAGCATTAACCACTTCACCTGTGTTCCTTCCCTGTTGCCCCTTTCAAGAAATGCAGATAATGAGGGGAGTGGTAAAGGAAACTTTCCAAGCATCATTGTTGGATTTCTGCCATGAATTTCACATCTAAATCGGACAATTGGATTTTAAGCTGTCCTTTCATGTCATGTACTCTGTTACAGTGGTCTGGTTTTATACCTGTGTTTAGGTAGGCAGACCTCTAGTCTTAATGCTGAAGTTTAGAGTCTTACATTGTTCAGATTTTTGAAACGTCACTTTGGCTTCAGTCTGACAGTTCATGGGTGCTGACATATTGGCAAATCAAGCCCTTTTTGTACTTCATACTGAAGTCACAACTGGAGAAGAGAAAGAATCATAGTGACTTATATTCCTAAAACTGTGGACTGACTTGCTTACTTTGCTAGAGGTGCTGTTAATCAAAACAGCTGCAACTCAGAACACCTGGGAGTTGTGCAACTCTTAGATGTCTAAATGTAGATTTTAAGAATCTAATTTTAAGCAGGCAGATTTGATCAGTTTGCCCCTTGTTACCGAGGAAACCACTTAATTACTATGCCTTTGCTTCAGCCCTCTGCATGCAGCTTTTAAAACATTTTGTTACAATTTTTCTTTTCTTTTGTCTTAAGCTAGTGTTTGTAGAAGGGGCTGGCTTGACAGCTCTGGCAAATGAAATAGTCTGCCTGCCCACGGAATATGTGCTCCCTAGACAGTGGCAGTCCAAACTTCCACATGCTGTTTTGTCAGCGTGCTACAACTTTTATTAGGAGAAGGAAGGGAGGAGGTAGGGTCCTTGTACAATCAGGTCTTTGCCACCAAAATGTGCAAGTGTTGTCGGGAAAAATGGCCTGTATTTTCCTTCTAGCACAGAAAACAGGCAGTTAAACAAATGGATGAACTCAAGCTTTGGAAAACCCATATGTAGTCTGTAAGCTATCGTCACGATCACAAATTCAGTCCTGCTGTGTTGCGGTTAGCACTGATGACAGATGATCTTGTGAACGGAACAGTTTTCTTTGCTCAGTGTCAAGACAAAAGGACTTTTAAAGAGTTCTGAGTTCTGCTGAGCCTTCAACAAAAAGTCCTGGGTTGATATTTTCATGGAAGTGGGAAATGCAGGAATTTACTCTAAAATATTAAGACTGCATCTTCTTGTGCTTCCCTTTAAGAATGCTGATCTGAGCACATACAGTTCATTACTTCAGTTTGTCTTGGTGATGACTTTTTTGAGATAGATGTATTAGATGAATCGTGATAGCTGCAAATCACCTCATGCTCCTAGAAAAATCAGCCAAGAGACAGTTGATCTTTTCAAGAAAGGGTTGTGTGTTTGATTTCCAAGTGGTTCACAGGCCTCCTGGTTCATTTAGCTAGTAGCCTGAAAATCATGGAAGATCACTGACAGAATCATACCGCTGTTTTTAGTTATCAGTGTGAATTCACAAATGTTTCAACAAAAATAGCAAGGCAATAAGAATGAAACATATCCATTATTATGTCTTTTAATTTCAGAAATCTTTGCTCTGTTTTGACTGAAAATGGAAATATAGAAGGACCATTCACATCATCCAAAGCAAAGCATCTGGCTTAAATAGCTACAGTACTTCATAATCACTGTTGTTCTGTGCTGTTTCTGTAGTTATACAAGAGGTTATCCAGGTGTTTTTCAAGACCACCTCTACTCAAAGCAGCTGAAATGATCCAGTCCAGGCTGCATATTGCTGCCATGCTCCGGGCCATGCAACCCCATCCTTTTCCTCCAGCCAATGCCATCGCTTGTAGTGAACCTACAAGCTGCTTGTAGGTTCTAGGAGCTGCTAGCTTGAAAACTAACCGTGAGGTTTGGACTTCTGGGGTGAAAGACATCGTCTGCCGTGAGGGAGAGTTTTGCAGACTTTGATATGGCAAGGAATCTGTGATTGGGGTCGCAAAGGCAAGAGTATTGCTAAGCATGAATGAAAATGACAGTATGTTAAGACTGTGAAAACACAAAAGTAAACACTGGAATTTACTCTCTGGTCATGAAAGTCATTTGGGGTACTTGTGTTCTTTGAATGCTGTTTTGACTCACAGAATCATTTCTCATAGCTTTTTCTGTCAGACTGTGCTTGCAGTCTGAGAAACAGATGGAAATTCTACTGGTTTTCCTTCTGCAGACTGTAAAACAAAGATGCTTAAATTACTGGTGCTCTAAACTAATGAACCTTTTCAGCATCTAAATTGAAGATTCATTGCTGCTTTTAATGTTACTCTACAAAATTCATGGTGCATTTATGTAACTCTAACTGTGCTATCAGCATTGGTCTTGTACCTGTTGCTCTGCTTTAAATGAAGAGAAGCAGGGACAGTGCGTAGAAGATTAAATTTACTTTTTTTCTCATCATCTGAATTAGAATATTTACTTCCTACTTGCAGAACCAATGTTTTAGAAGGCAGAGAGCACTATGCTTTGCTGTCTTGATGCCTATGTATTGTTCTTAAGTTTTAGAAACCAGTAATCCAGGAAAGAATGATACAGTAGATTTGCATTCCTAGGTATAAAGAACATGGTTCTATTGCAGAGATGTTAGAATGTATTTATAAATTAGAATTGAGAAGGTGCTTCATAACACTGGGTTTCATTTTTGAAACCTAATAAACCCTGGGTTTTTTTGAACAGCTGATTCTTAAATTTACTTTTTTTTTTTTCCTGTTTGAATAGCTTCACTTTTTACATAGCTGGTTCTCAGATTCTAGAGTCATGGCCAGGTAAACTCTGACTTATTCAAAGAATTAATGTAGATTGTATATTTTTACTGCTGAGTGGTTTGCCTACTCTAAATACCCCTCAAACCTGAATGAGGGAGAAAAAGATTAGATTTAGAGCATGAGAGTGCTGAAAAAATGCAGACGTGTCTAGAATCTTCTTTACTTTGTTGAGATTGGCTTAAGAAATAGCCACAAAATGCCCAGCTGCAATGGATTGCCTGTATTTTTTTCTCTTCTGTGTTGGTCAACCACTGGCAGGCACATTTTACAGAGCCACAAGACGGTGATGACAGTTCTCTTCCCTAGGTGGCTTATTGGTTGCTAATTCTGTTTAGTAGAAACTTGGATCAATTACTGCCTTGTCAAGTTTCCAGTGGGACTAGCAGATCTTTTTCATTCACTTTAATGATATCGACATAGCGAATTTTGTGCCAGTTGCATTAAATTCAATGAAACTTGCTTCCCCCACTGACATTGAGTGTGTGTTTCGTCCTATTTGCTGAGACATTTACAAGCCTGTCATAATTATGCCAACTTGAGCTTGAAACCTATCCTTTTTAACACTTTTTTCAGTAGCAATGAGTATCTCTACCTTTTGTTGTAATCAGAATCTATTCAAAATGAGCAAAAACTGAATTTATAAAATGTGTGTTACAGGCAAAATAGGGATAATGGACTTCTCAGGTGGCTGTGGGATACTGCCAAGATTAATTTATCTTCCATTATTTTTTGGGAAAGAAGAGCAGGCCATATAGCCAAAGTACACAGTACCTTTGTGTATGCAGTTATTGAGACTCATTTGCATTGTTGCTTATGTTTATATGAAAGGTTTATATATGAAATTACATAAATCCATAAGTATAAGAGCTGTTCTTATGGTGGACAAGCACAATGTTTTTTCAATAAACTTTATTCTTGAAATAGAAAGCAAGGAGAAAATGAATCTACTGTCTTCATGAATCTAATGTATTTGCTATCTGGAAGCTGAGTTTTGGCACAGAACACATGGCAGTGTGTGCCACTGGGGTGCTCCAAGGTCTCATACGATAATAAAGAAAAAATATCCTCCTCTGAAGGTTAGGACTAATACATTAGTAGCTGGACATAGATTGATAGCGTTACTTCTTTGATAAATGTAATTAGATGTTGTTTGCATTACATCAGACAGTGTTAATTCTAGCTTTTTTTTTTAATATTTGAGCCAGTTTACTGCATTCATGTTGGTGCTGTTTCTGTGTAGCAATTTCTGTTGTTTTTATAGAGGTCATAAACTTTAATGAACCCATACAACACTTGTCATAAATTAAATACAAATGGTCTTAGATTTTGACAGATTTGTGTAAAGGAATTTCTCTGTCTTCCTTCTCTTCCTCTGTCATGAATAAAATTTACTGATTAGCTCAAAGTTTTAATTTTTTATTCAAGTAATACATCTCCTTTGTAATGGTGACTGAATAAAGCTGACAAGTGGAAGTTAATGTTCACTGTACAATGATGTGCAAGAAGAAAGTAATCTTGAAAAAGTTCTTCAGAACAGGTATATTGGAGGTTAGGACAAGATACTTCCATGAAAACCTCCTGGACAGTGACACTTGAGGCTCGCAAAAACTAACACACTGATACCTAATAAATGCTCTGTAATTCCAGTAAATGCAAGAGAGTTC
>VYZQ01028795.1:0-14460 GCA_013400655.1 Mystacornis crossleyi
GTTTTACATTTAAAAAAACAAAAAAGAAACCCCAAAACCAAAAAAAGAAAACCCTAAAAGAAAATTGTACTGGAGAGAATGCCTGCTATGTACAGGGTTCTGCTTGGTCCTAGTTTTGTAGCCATGGCCTGGTCAGGGGACAGAAGAGTGTGCAGGCTGCTAAGTGGAACCCAAAGAATTGTGCTTGAGTCCCATTTTGGTATTTTAAGCTGTGTGAAGAACACCTGGAAGGACTTTGGTGACTTCTTGAAACTTATTACATTTTATCTTCACACAGTCTAAAAATTTTCAAACCGTGGGTTATTTTTCAAGACTGAAATGAGATAAAATACAAAATTCTGTTTTAAATATTGTTGATTTAATAAGGAAAAAGATAGGTGTCTCGAACTTTTTCAGTACAGATCATTTCTGTGGACAATGTTGTTGCCATTGGGCTAGAGGGCAGATTGATACAAATAAAAGGTTATAGTTACAAAACCTATGTTATTATTGAGCTCTTTGACGTAAAATTGATTTGTACAGGAATTACATGCCTGTTTAGAAAGTTCAGGAAAGGCCAAGGCTTTATATAACTACATTTAAGCCTTCAAAATTAATTTTAAAAGATACATAGACATCCTGCCCTCACAGCTACAGTAGGGCAATTTCACCCTCACTTTTTCTTCATAAATGTCATTGCTCTTGCAACAAGTGAATGATGCTTATGTTAGAAAAAATAGTTAGCAATCATGTTTAGTGATAAAATACTGCAGGAAGCAAATTTTTTAAAATGTCAGTCCAGTTATGAAACAAGTTTGAGGCAAGAGGCTTCTCCTATCAGATTTGTGTTGCCCTCCTTATTTTCCATCAAGTGAACTATACAAACCTAAATAGAATTTCATCTAAAATTGACTACATTTTGCTTGCTTTACAAGTGGCAATTGTTTTTTGTTACTGATTTCAAATGTTTTTAAGACGCCTTATCACAGCAAGATGGCTGAATTCGCTGCTAGTGTAGTAGAGCTTTTTCTGCTCTTTTACTCTCAAATTTATTTTTCCCCCTCTCATAAAAGAAAGGTGCTTCAGACTAAATCTTAGCATCTGAGTTTAATGCCAAATACAATTTGCATATATTTTGAGGCTGTTGTACTCAGTTTCTTACACAGTCACTTCTGTCCACTGTTTCTATCCAGAGAGACAGAGACCTGTCCTGTAGACAAGAGTAAGGATTCCCTTTCCATCCATTCTTCATCTCCCAGGGGAAGTATTATATTCAGGTTCCTTGCTCAACTAAAGGATGCTTATTTATGCAGAGGAGAACAGAATCAGTTGCTATTGCATCGTAGTGGTGAAGGTGAAAACTGATCTGAGGTCATTCACTGGTGCAGTTGGAACTGGCTTTAATTCTGCATGAAGACAAAATGTGCATTTTTCCTTATCCCTGGGGTAGGAAATTCAGTTCTTCCTCAAGAGCAGGAAAGGTCCTGAGCTTTGGGGACAGGACCTGGTGATGCTGCATGAGGCCTTAGAAGAAGCTCTGGCTAGATAAAGGAGACTGGAAGGGCTCACTTAGCTCTTCAGGAGAGCCCTAAGCTGAGCAGTGATTTCACAGGCTGTGAATTAGGGTCAGGGTGCCTCTCTCTTCCCTCCCATTCTCTCAAACTCGGGCTGCTCTTGGCGTATGGATCTTCCTGGTGCCATGGAGGTGCAAGGAAGGTGAGGGTGGGAACTGCTACTCACTCCTTTCCTCCCTCTGAAGCAGCTAAGGAACTGACAACATCCCTGCATACAGAACACATTTTTTGTATTTATTGCATTTTGACTCTTTCACTATGACATTTTTGGAAATAGCTGGCAAGATTTCCCAGTTACATACATATCCATATTATTAATGGCCATAGCAGTGTAGGAGGGGAAGTACTTACATGGCGTGTTCTGGGCTGCTGTGGAAAGGAAAACCACAGTGTTTAAGCTTCACAACAGATTGGTGTTGCGGTAAACTGGAAGTTCCCTCTGTTCAGGATGCTCAAAGCTCAGGCTGTCCTCCTCCGCTGTGACTGGGGAAGGTACAGCCCCACAGTGGAGCATCATGTGGAGATATGCCCCTCTCTGTTCTGTGTACAGTGCTCTGTGAACTGCAGCGGAGGCTTCAAGACCCGAGACGTTCACTGCATTGATGTTCGGGAAAAGCGGCTTCTCAGGCCTTTCCACTGCCAGTTACTCGGCTATAAACCACAATTCAATGCTAGCTGTAACACAGAGCCTTGCTTGCAATGGCGTGTGGAGCCCTGGAGTGAGGTACTGTTCTTTGAAAGAAGCTTTGGGAATGAGCAATTTCCCTTCAGGTAACAGCGACTTAGATCCTGTGCTGTCAGGTAAACTGCTCCAAGGAACACGCAGCTGCTGAGTGCCACTGTGCAGTTCTTGTGTGTGACTACAGCAAAAATTACCACAGGTGTTCGTAACGCTTCACAGAATCATTCTTAGGATTGCGTGTGATTTACAGCTGTAAATTACCATATCTTGAAAGAGAGAAGCAGATGGCCTGGAAGAAAATTTTTCTCAGCTGTACTATTGGATCAGTAAATGTGGTTCATTTAGATGAATCCTTTTTGCTGCCATTTTAATGTTGCTTTCTCATTATGGTGAATTTAGGATTTTCCTTTACATTTTTGGACTGAAATTTTATGGGGCCAGAGGCTTAGACCAGACATAAAATAAATCTGACTTTTGGGTCCCTTTGTAATATAAATCTGTGCCAACAAACTCAGAGGCAGCCAGGCACATATTTATGTCATCTGAAGCATGTGGTCTGATTATATTTTAAAATTTAACCCAAATGAAAGCAACTCTGGAGAAAGCGTCATGACGTTTGCCCTGTGGACCTGATGCTTCAAGATTTTAAGGGAGATGATCACATTTTCTTTGCAGGGCACTAACAAGTCAGACCTGGAGGAGACCAGGATGTGCTGTCAGAGCAATCAGCAGGGGTTGGAAAAATAAAAATAGCTGAATGATCACACTTGTTTGCCACTTAAAATACTTTATAAAAACACTAGTCCAACCCTGACCATTGTCCTCATGCTAAGGACACTGGATAGAAATGGATTGAGAAGGTTCATTTATCAGATGTCAGATATATTGCTCTGTCCATAGGGTTGCAATTCCATGTAGGATAGGAACAATGCATTATTCAAAGTATATTTGGTACCTTGTTTCATGCTAGAGTGTATTTCAAGCAGACTCCACTACAGACTTGATGAAAAAATAGTAAAATATCAGTGCATAAGTAATTCTAGAATATGGACAGAAGAATGTTTAAAAAAACCCCTCGGTCACGATCTCTGTATGAAACTTTTACTGCCAAACAGTTCACTTTTTGTGTGGATTGAATTTTAATGCCCCCAACTACCTTATGAGATGCTGCACCTTATGAACTTGTTCTTTCTTCAGTTACTGTTACGGATTAATCCTGCAGACACATGACTTCTAATCTAGTTCTTGTTAGACAAGCTACTGGTGTTGGTGATGCTGATGAGCAGTTCTATGTTGCCTGTTCTGTGTAGCCACTTCTATGCTGTCCTTTAGTCCTTGCAGTAGGATGTGCCAGGAGCAGCTTTTCCGCAGGTAACAACTTCTTCCCTGTCTCCTTCCAAGCACATGGAATAAGTGTCTCAGTGCAGACCTTTTCTTCATGTCCGGACTTTAGGACTTGATGTGCAGGCCAGCTTGTACATCTTTCTAAACCCATGGGCCAGTGACCTGGGGTTCTTGTTACCTGTGGCCCCACATTTCTACATGAACATTTCCAGCTGTCTTGTGATCTGTTTCTGGTTTCTCATCCTTTCCCACCTCTGACTGTGGCCATGTTTTGTCAGTGTTCAAGGACGTGTGGTGGTGGCCAGCAGAAGCGGCACATCTACTGCCCCCGGGAAGGGCACTGTGACTGGACCAAAAGACCTGGTGCCGTTGCATCATGTAACAGGCAGCCTTGCACACAGTGGATTCACCAGGCCTGGAGCCCGGTAGGACTCAGTTTATTTCTGTCTTGGTTTTTGTCATGAGTTGGCCATATTTGGTCTTATTATGCACATGTATCTGAACTTCAGTACCTGTGGTGAGTACAGTTTCTTGTGCACAGCTGAAGCTACAAGAGAAGAACTTTTGGAAACAGTACTGAACATTTAATAGCCAGCCCATGTCCATTCCTTCAGGTGGCAGATATTGTAGCTTCTACTTTTTGTTGCTGCATTATATGTTGCTGGAGTATCTTGTCTAAGAAAAAGAGAGTTTTACCATTAACATTCTTCCATTACTCATTTGAAATTTTCCACTGTTTGAGGCTACTGGAGGGGGTCGGGTGATCCTCAAAACAACTTCGGGGAATATTGTACTTGCCCACACAAAGAGAAATTCTGAATTTTGACCAATAGCCTCCTACTTAGTATCTGGAAATCTTAGTGGAAAATGAGGCACATCTTTGGGGAACCTTCCAGTATCTGCTATACATATTTATCTATAAAGAAACTGGTATGTCCAATAAACCTTTCCCTCCAGTTTCCTTAATAAACACTGCATACATTACAAATACTCGTCACAGCAGAATGGAATATTCAAGGAATGCTAAAAGCAGGAGCCACAAGTAAGGAAATAATGGAGTCTCATTTAACACAGAAAATGTAATGAGCTGGTTTTGACACAAAGCCATTAGATGACTATAATGTAATGTAGAGTTAGTGTAACATTTAAATATGGAAGTGAAGTGTGTAAAATAAGCAACTGAATACCAAACATTATATACCAAACTATTTTACTGATTTATTAATCCCATATTGATTTATTCATTAATAATTTTACTTTATAAAAATATTTAAAACATAAATGTAAAGTTGTTGCAAGAATACCTAAGATCTTTCAGTGTACCTCACGCCAGTACTATTGTGTTTCATGCACAGATATATGCATTAGAGAGGGGAAAATTTGCAGAAAAATGACGGAGGTTCCACTCCTTTCATCCCTTGTGCTTCATTAGCTGACATTCTATATCTGCTGAATTGTTCATCTCATTTCTCTCCTGGTACTATTTATCTGTAGAGAAAAAGAATTTAAAACTAATTGGAATTCTCAGACACTCTGGGAAGTCAGAAGAATTACGTACATTTACAGAATGGTACAGGAAGATATTTTAGAAGTGTTTGGGTTTTATGGCCTTCTGTGTGCAGCCAGAATAAGCAGCTGGCAGTTCTTTTTTGTTCATAAAGAAAGGGTAACCACTGTTTAAATGCCAGGAAAGAAGCAAAACCTTTTTGAGCTTTTATTAAAATCTTAGCTTGGTCATTTGTCGACCTAACATTGCGATCGGTTATTCACGTTTAACTTAAATAGTCAGAAAACACAGGAAGTAAAAAATATCCTAATTTGTGCTAATTTGATTTACTACTCTCTTACATTGTAGGACATATGGCATTGCAAATCATCCTTTTCCTCCTCTGTAGAAAACAGTCCTCTGCCTCTATTTATACATTCCAAGATGCTGTATTTGTACTATTTACCCTCTACTGCATCCTGCCAAATCTGACCACAATGCACCATGGAGATGTCTGGATGGAGCAGACACTATGCAAAGTACTGTAATGCCATTGCTTCTGGATCACATGGCAGTTCTAGCTTCCTGTCATACCACAGCTCAAATATTGGCATATTACAAAATTTCCATGTAAAAAGTTTCATATATATTAAAATTACTTTCTTTCAGTGCACTGTTTCTTGTGGAGGGGGCATTCAGCAAAGAACTGTGAAATGCATGAATACAGAAACTAATGAAACTGAAGATGACAGTATGTGTGTGGATAAAGCCAAGCCCACAAAATATCAGAAGTGCAATCTGCAAGAGTGCAGGAAAAATACAGGTACAGTAATACACCTGCATGAAACAGTTTTCAGAAGGCTCTCCCCTTGTGCTAAGATTCTGCAAAAACTGGAGACTAACTCAATCTATCAACTTGTTTTGAGTATTGTGGGCTCAGTAATTATGGGTCAGCCTGGCCTGCTACTGCTCAGCTGCTCTGTTGGCAGAACCACGCTGCTGGATCTTCCAGCTCTTCTGGCCTTCTCTTGCCGTGATGGGGAGAGAGTGCAGTCTCTGAGCATGCATCCTTAATTTATGATGCCACAACTGAATTAGTGGGTCTGCTTGTATTGGCCTGTTTTAGGTAACTTAGGATGCATTGAGGACTGTGGGAGGACACACGGTGAGTTCAAACAGATGCCATTTCTTAAGAGTGATCCCTCTATGGAAACTGCAAGTTCTGGACTGAGAGTGCAAGCGAGCAAATTCTTACAGACAGACTCCGTAAAAAAATCAGTGTCCCATAGGGTGAGACTGTCCAAAATCAAGAGGTGGAGAGAACCGTGTGAGTAAGGGTGTCCTGTACCTCTGTCCTTCAAAGGCCCAGGGGTCCAGTTGTGTAGATGGTTAATAGCCCAGAAAAAGAGGCATCAGGGGAGGAGGGAAACTTACAGAAGGACACAGATCTTTACGTGTAATCTGTGTACTGCCGTATCCAGCAGGTATCCTCAGGTAAGAACAGCAACAGCTCAGAGCCCTTCTAGAAAAGCATTCAAAAGCCTTTTAGAGGGTGATCTTGCTTACTAGTAGGTCAGTGCTAAGGGTCTAATTTGGCAGTGAGACAATGGTTTGAGTCCTGGGGGCAGTGCAGATCTGACATGCTCTTGAGAGTGATGCATCAGTCCTGCTGCTGTTCAGAGAGTTTTAGCACACGTTTTGCCCTAGGAGTGGATTGGTCTGCTTTGTCTCGCTTTGTCTCTGTCCCTCTCATGTTCAGAAAGACAGACTGTCTAGGTTTGAAAGACAGGTGTCTGCTGAGGAGGGCAGGAGCCTCCCTTGGAATGGAAAATGAANTTGTCCTCTGAGAATCCAGTGGAAGAGGCTCTCCCACGCTGCTGCAAAACCCCAGACTTTATCCAGGTGGGAATGCTTGGCTCCTTCCCCTGGGCAGAGCATCTCACAATGGGATGGTGAGTCATAGGGCGAGACACTGATGGGCCATTAACAGGAGATAGTCCAGGATCGAGTTATCAGTGACTCATGCACAAAGAATTGACAGGCACATTAACAGAAGATAGTCCAGAGGGAGGAGGCAGGGAACATTGCTAAAAATGGTAATGGAATACAGTGTAACTCAGGACACAGACGCAGATAAATAGTGCCTGCACGTATTAGTAATAGTTACTTCTGTGAATAAAAGCTCAGGCGGCCCATAAAACATAAGAAATGCCCAACTGGGTAAGCACTGGTCCATGTGGCCCAACATTATGTCTCCAACAACGGCATTTACAAGATGCCACTTGGCAGGAATATAGTGCTTTCCTGAGATTATTTCCATGGTAGTCCTCCAGCATTCCCAACTGACATATAGTAGGACTATTAAAAGTTCTCCATGTAGTGCCTTTTAATTTAAACTTCCATTAATGTGTTGCAACCCTTTTTGATGGTGTGGTGCTGTCTGCTTCCACCCTCTCCTATGGCAGCAGGTTCACGGAATCATGGAATCGTCAAGGTTGGAAGAGACCCACAAGACCAACCAGTCCAACCATCCACCCAGCAGTACCCCTGTAGCCCCTAAACCACTAAACCGCATCACCCACTGTCAGATCCAGACACCTCTCAAACACCGCCAGGGATGGTGACTCCACCACTTCCCTGAGCAGCCTGTTCCGATGCCTGACCACCATAACAGTAAAAAATTGTTTTCTAAAGCTAATCTGAACCTCCCCTTTGGGGAGGCCATTTCCTCTTGTCCTCTCACTGTAGATGTGGCAAAGTAGGCTGACCCTCACCTCAATACAACCTCCTTTCAAGGAAGTGTGCAGTTCCCTGGATCATCCTTCTGACCCTCCTGTAGAAGGGCATTACATTTGCTAATTTCCAGTCCACTGGAACTTCTCCAGTTAACCAGGACTGCTGGTAGATGATTGAGAGTGATTTGGCAAATTCTCTCACCAATTTCCTCCTTACTCTGGGGTGGGTCCCCTCTGGGCCCATAGACTTGTGAGCGTCGAATTGGCAAAGCAGGTCACTAACCATCTCTGCCTGGATTATGGGGCCTTCACCCTGCTTCCCAACCCCAGCTCCCAGCTCTGGGGCTTGGGTAACCTAAGGACAGCCATTCTAGAGTTTCACAGCCTGGTGTGAAAAGAACTGCTTTCATTACCTTTATACAAGTTTTCATTGAGTTTCCCTAGTTGCAGTGTTGAGGGATTTGCTGGACAACAGCTTTGCATTTGGTTAACAGACCGTATTCCTTCTCTTGTGCACCTTGTCTTCTCAGAGCTGAGGACTTCCAGTTTCTAGTTTCTGACTAAATCTGGCCCATCCCAGTTCATTAAAGCTACCACAGACCTATAGCACCATACTACAGACAGCAGCAGTCCCTGTCATAGTCTGATGCTGCCAGAATTAAAGCATAGCCAAGTTGAACATGCACTCTCCTGCCTGCCTTGCCTGGCTCTGCAGCACCCTGCCAGCCCATGGGGCTTGTCTTAAGTGCAGTTACAAGAATGCAAAAGTACCAAACTCACAAATCATTGTTGCCAGGCTTTCTCTGGCAGTCCTTATCAGCAGAAAAGTCAAAGTGGAAAACATAGATCAGCTGTGTCTGTTGCGAAAGTAAAGTCTCACTGAACAGTAAAGAGTGCTGTATTTTCCAAAACAGAAGGTCATGTGTTCAGTAGAAGATCCTGGAATTTCAGAGGGAGATCAAGCTGACCCATAATACAAGGGAGGTGAAAGCCACCGTAAAAAGGACATGACCATCTGGCATAAACCAGTTTAAAATTCTAGAAATACAGAGAGTGTGTCAGCAAAACACAGCTAATTGTTCTCATCTTCTTCACTACAGGGCTGCCCTGCAGCAAAGACCAGCTGTCGGTTCACTTCTGCCAGAGGCTGAAAGGCATTGGCAAGTGCTTGCTGCCATCAATACAGACTCAGTGCTGCTTCACGTGTAGTCAGCCCCGGATTCGTAACAAAGCAAGACATGGGGATCAGCGAGGCTTCAAACAACAAAATTACACTAAATCTAGGAGAAAACCACCTCAAAACCAAGAAAACAACAACCAAGAAGCTTGGCTCTAGCTGTTTTTATCTTGTTTCCTTGAATAGAGCTTCTGTTTACAGGTTTTATGTTCCTTATTTTTTTCTGAACCATCCAACGTAAATGGAAACCTGTGATCAAAACTGGGAAAACACATCACCTAGGGTTATAAGTCATAATTTACTGCTTCATTTTTTTCTCTCTAATAGTCCAAAATGTGTAACATAATTTACAATGTACCAGCAGCTAGTACTTCTTAAGCATGCGTAGATGCTAGAAACAGGCTTGCAAGAATGTTCTGATTTTTTGTAATGAATGTTCAACTTGTTCTTCCATCTCTTTCCAAAACCCACTTGAAACATCAGCACTGCTTACTTGAGGGTGCTTAGTGAAGGTGGCCCCTGGGGCAACAGATACTTCATGGGCCAGTTCTCTTCATGCTTACTTGCCTTTCTTTTTTAGGAATCAAGGTGAAGTGTCAGTGTTTCTCTGAATTCATTGCTCGCTTCATAAATTTAAAAGAAGATTTTTATAATATCTGTTTATGATAGGGAGGATTAATTGAAACATTGTTTTTTTCAGGAGAAAAAAATCTCTGAGTACTTGACTGAACCTCTAAAGGATACCTCAGCCATAACCTGTTCTTGACAGTGTTCTTCTGCTGCAAATGTCTTGCTGTAACCTGAAAACCCCATCAATATGGGATGTTAAGTTCCCAAATATATTTTAAATCAAAACCGTTTGCATCTACCACCTTAATAGAGTCATAGAATCATACAGGTTGGAAAAGACCTTTAAAATCAAGTCCAGCCTCTAACCCGATGCTGCCAAGTCCACCACTAAACTATGTCCCTAAGTGCCACATCTATGTGTCTTTTTTACACATTTAGGGGAGAAATCAGCAATATCTGTTAGTCAGTTTTATACATTCCATCTGATAGAATAATTTCAGTATAAAAAAATTTGGTTTTGCATATCTTTTGCTAGACAGGCAATAATATTCTTAAGTATCATCTGTAGTTCCTCTCCATTTAAAATTAACTATCCAAGGCCACTTGAAAGCAGGTAAAGCAACCAAGTCAAAACTGTGGCCAGTCTCCATATCTGCAGGTATTTGGACATGAATTACACAAGTCAGCAGGAAATAAAAAGCTGTCAGAAACTTATGGAGCATAGAGGTTGTACCAGCTTGTTCTGCAGCAAGAACTTGACCTCAACACTTATCCTTTGGAAAGGGTGCTATTCTCTCTCTATTGACCTCTCACTTCCACCAGTTTTATATTGTAGTCAGCTGCATTGGTTCAAGAATATTACAGCTGCTGAGCAAAGGAACCAGGCACTGTAATGGCTTCCACTGTTTATGGCACAAAGAGTAAAGGAGTCACCTAGTGAGAAAGCAAAAGACTTCTAAGCTGATGTAGGTAAGGACAATTTGAAGTAGAGTCTTTTGCATTTAAAAACTGAAATCTTTCTGTTCTTTGACAAATGACAAAGGAAGGAAGGAGCAATGAGCAGACCCAGCTAAACAGTTTTTCTGTTTTCGTGTTAACTTTTATGACAGAATTCAACTTTACAGACTTAAACCCTTCTTGCAGCTTCAAATGTGGCATGCAAGCATTTCAGCTGGAAATTTCCCATGCTACGTTTTGAAACCAATTTTACACCATCAGCATAAAGGTCAACTAACACCTGGAAACTTTGTAATTCACACAAATATTCAGTGTTAGAGCTGTCATTTCATCCAGTATCTCCCAGGAGAGCATAAGCCCACATCCACAAGAGCACTCTACCACTTCACTCACGGTAGACTTTTCCCCCAGTGTAAATCCTTGATCATAGTGAAGCTGAGGACTCCTGGGACAGGAATCTGAGGCCCAGAATAGTACCTGCATAGCTTGGCCCTCAGGCATGAGGGCACCACTAGCCAAATAGCATATCTGTTCTGCTAGCAAAGAAAATGCCAGAACAAACTTCAGGGAACCAAGACTGGACCCTTTGAACAAAGCTGGGCATTTTGAAAAGAGCTGAACAAGAGCAGGCATTTAGATTCCTTTGGAATTCAGTAGGATTTGGATACCTTGGTTCTTCATGCTTTTTTTGAAAATCTCAGATTTGCACCCTACTTAGCCTACAGTTTCAGATTGTAGTGCAGGGAAATGTCACATTTAATGCAGTATACATTGAGGCACATGGTTATGAATCCAAGTGTCACTATGGTTACAGAACTATGACTAGCAGTAGCTTTTTTTCTAGACAGACCTTTATGAAAGTTAATAGAAGTATTTTAGCCTGGCTATAATGCATTAATCTAATGATGGCCACGAGTCAAATTGTCATTTTTCAAAGGTTTGTGACCTTTGGCAGAGGACTTAACTTTCTCACTTGAAATCTTTGGGAGTTCAAAATATGCAGCATGGTAAGGTTAGATTTATTAACCTCTGTGATGGCAATATAACCCCAGTTTTAGGTGCTGATAAAACAAAATCCACTGTTAAAAATGTGGTGCTAGATTAACAGACATGGGGATGACTTGCAATGGTGCACGTGCATGCATGCACACTCTTACAATAGTAGATGTCTGTGGTGTTGCTGGCCAACGCCAGACATGAGGCTTTTTAAGTTTCACAGTGTGCTTCTCTCCTTCTGGGGATCTTTGAGCAATAGAAACCTGGGCAGTTCTAACTCCTCTGGACACAGAAGTATTGAATCATGTGCAGAAGTAGAGGTGTCCTGCCTGAATCAGGAAGAATTTGGGCAGGGCTTGGGCTTGGGGTGGGTTGTGTAGAGAACTTCCCCAACAGCCAAACAGCCTGGACTGGTGGGCAGTGCACATGCGCCTTACATTCCCAGAAGCATCCTACAGGATTTGGGCGGGACAACGTTCCGGGCCAGATTATTCTGTGCATAGAGTTGCCTGCACAATATTTTATCCACAGAGGTGAGCAGAAGGAGGCCACCAGGTATGTGGGCTAATGAGAAAGGAGTGGACTGAGTGGATATGGTGCAGGTGGGAGGAAAATGCCTGCAGGAGTTGTCTTTGCCAGTGCTCCTTAGGGCTAGTGTGGAGTTTAACCATTTCTGCTTTCACTGTTTTCTTCAGGGAGCTGTAATTTCATTTGAAATGAATAAAAAGTGAATAAATTATATTATGGACATTAGTCAAAATAATCTTTCTACCCAGGGAAGCGTAGTCATTACTGTTGCTCAGCTTAAAACTTTAGGGAAAATACTGTGACAACATGAGCTGTTTTAACAGAGCAGTGCCACCACTATTATGACACGACAGTTCTTAAATAAGGATGGATTTATGATCTGAACCCAGATGGTCATTGGTCTCGAAACTGAATTGAATACTAAGTGCAGAGGTGTATTATCATTGTATTATCATATTAGCCTGAGACACATCAGCTTCAACAGATTGCTCAGGAAAAAATGTGTATTTGTCACATTCACATCTTGTTGTAACATTTCAAGGTTTAAAAAGCAAACTATGATGGCGTATTTGTTTCAAGCTTCAATAAATGCAAATGTTTGATGTCTCTGGTATTTTTTGTTTCCAGTACAAGAAGATTCATACAATGGAATTTTTTAGAAAAAAAACTCAACAGCTTAAAAAATATATTTTATATGCCAGGGATCCCCATCTCTCAGTTATTTTGATGCTTGATACTCCAGCATAAAAGCGATCATTAAAAAGGGTGAGGGGAAAAAGTAGAATAATAGGGCATGGTGCTAAGTAAAAATACGCACTAAAAGGCTTCATTATTTCCTATGAAATAGATTAAATCCTACCACATCTAGTCTAAGCAGATATGTCTGTAATTTCTTGGCAGCAAATGTGTGACTCTTGAAGAGTTCTATATAATATTACCATGTCCACTTGTCCCCCACCCCGAATCTTCTCAACACTCAAGTTCTGCAAGTCCTGCTGGTGCTTATGCCCAGAATCTTGATCAGACCAACCCTGATCCTTGACATGCTGCCCAGGAGCACAGTTAGGCTTGGGCAGAGAGCACCAGCAGTTCTCACTCAGTCACCAAACTCCACCCACGCATCCATCCATGGGCTCAGCCTCACAACACCCTATGGAAGTCACAGGAAGTTGCTCCTTCTTACTTTAGAAAGTAAGAGTGGACTTCCAGCCCACAGGGGCAGCACTCAGCACAGGTACTCTAAGGGAGAGGATTGAACTGATCTGAGAAGTGAGTGGAAACTCCCTCTACTTTGCAAAGTCCCATGAGGCATTCCTGGATGACCCACTGCTCAACACAGCCTGACGAGCAGTTCCTGTGTTCGCTGCACTGTGTGGCAGAGCTTGCAGCACTCCCTTGGCTCAGCCAAGCGTGCAGCACCCACTGAAGGAATTGTCTCTTAGTTGCCAACATCAGCTCAAAATTAAACCAGCGTGGTGACAGGAGGAGGCAAAAGAAAGGGATTTCAGATGGGGTGCTCCAGACAGAGGCACTTGATGCAGCATTACTGATAGTTTAATTTTGTGGATATAGAAACACAATACTTGCAGACTTAAAAAGGAGAAATTTTGGCACTGCTGAATGTTCTATCTTTGTATTCAGAGGGTTATCGTGTTCCCTGGAGAATGGAAGTTGGTGCCAGACACCTCTCTTCCTTGGATTGGCTGATCTGACTGTGTTTCAGAATGGTGATTAATAAGAAACATGGTTTATTGCTGCTGGCCAGCACTGCAGCCTCCCCAGCCCTTATTCCCTGCAGTAGAAAATGGGGAGCTCACACGAGGATATTGCTTATTTCTGTCACTGATGGATCCCAACCTCCTCTTTTCTCTTAGTGAAGAAGTGCAGATAGCTCCAGCACACTCACAGGAACAAAATCTGGGGTATGTCAGTCAGGGGGTGCAAGTATCTCCCATAGATGCAGTGGTTACAGCCATAAGACTCAGGGAATGAGGAGTAACCACAGGACCTTCAGAGTGGCCAGCCACAGTCTGTAAGCTGAGGTGTCAGGGTTGTTAAAGGAACCTTTGATGGAAACCAAGAAGTTGCTAAATATCTGTGTTTCAGTCGATGCCTACTTGATATCACAAACTAATAAAAAAGAAAACTTTTCAGGATTCTTGAAGGCTTCTCCTAATTCACTGTTTGACGCTGGGGTGGCCCTTGCCCTGGCTCACCGCGTCCCGCTGCAGGCGTCCCGGAGGCCCGTGGCAGCGTCTGGGAACAAGCAGTGTCCTTGCTGGAAAGGCAGGCAAGCACCCGATCTCGGATAGCGTCCGCAGGGGCGAAGAACGAAGGAGGGATCACTCTCGTGGGTTTCAGAGGCTTTATTAGCTCCAAAGGGTCCACAGAGGAGTGACGCAGATAACAGGGAAACAACCAGTTTTATACAG
>VYZQ01028795.1:14483-25955 GCA_013400655.1 Mystacornis crossleyi
TGTGGCCTCCTCTGTACTGGCTCCAGCAGGTCCCTGTCCTTCCCGTGCTGGGACCCCAGAGCTGGATGCAGGGCTCCAGGTGGGTCTCAGCAGAGCGGAGCAGAGGGGCAGAATCCCCTCCCTCCCCTGCTGCCCACGGGGCTCTGGATGCAGCCCAGGACACGTTTGGCTCTCTGGGCTGGGAGTGCCATGGCCGGGGCATGTCCAGCCTCTCACCCACCAGTCTGAGCAAAGGGCACTGCAGTTAACTGTGGTGCTGGTGTTAAGGAAAGCTCCCATTGCAACACTGGAGTCATGGCAAATGTGGCATTAATAGGGAACTGCCATAAGGAAAACTCCAGGCTGAGGGAAGCTGATCAATGAACTATCAGAGAGGGAATGTTTTATTGCAAGACCATCAGGACTCACTGTGAACAGAACTGCAGTGAATTTTCAAGCTCCCCATGTGCTTGTTTATACAGATGGCAGTCATGGAGATATTATGTTTCCTGTTTATTCTCCTATATCTGCTATCTGTTTCATACGATATCTGAACTAAAGAAGCTTGACATTAAATTACCACTGTGTTCACTTGGAAGTGTATTTCCTTGTTGTTTGGCTCTGGAAGTAAAAATATTGTCACGTTATAACATATGGGAGCATGCATCAGACTCATAACAAACAGTGCTGGCTGATAAAATTACTGTCCTGTGCTGCAGTGCCTATCTGAAATCTAATGGATGGTGGTTTTCTGCAAATCCTTTTCACTGTGTCTCTGTCCCTAGTCCCAGCCTTCACAGGACACACCGTGGCTCTGGTAGTCACTGAAAATCACTGGAGTAACACACACACTGGAAGACTGGTGAGATTTTTGCCCCTAGCAGCTGTGAACACAGAAGTGACTGACTTCATCGTCCTGCCCATCTGATGAGCTGTTGAGCCCAGCTGGTCTCGGCTTCACAGCCATGTAAAGCCAAAGTTTTGCTTTGCATCTAAACCATGAGGGGAGGCCGTGAGCACCCACAGGATCCAGCATGAGGCAGGAGTTTGTTTACAGCAGATGTCCCTCTTGTCAGCGAGGGCTTCCTGTGTGTCTTCTGGAAGCTGACAGTTCCCTGTCGATCCCAGGTCACTTCATTTCTGTTCATGCCTCTCTTCCAAGTCTGTGTTTAGGGAAGGAGGCAGAGGGGATGTTGCAGCTGCCAGATCCTGCTGTAGTTAATGGGAGCAAAAACATGTCTTGGTAATTATTGTGGTTACACGATCAGCAAAGTTCAGATTTTGGCTGAAGCTTCCTGCTGGCACCGTCTGCCCTCCCACATGGGTGGTCTGATTGACAAGGGTACCCCTGTTTACGTGAGGACCCTGCTGGGAGCCCGCAGTGTGCTCTGTGAGGGTGCTGGGTGTTTGCATCTGCTGTTCTTCTGCCTTTTCAACATCCACTCGGACTCAGCATCAGTCCGCCTGACCTGCAGTCACCTTCCAAATGGGAAATGTGTCTTTCATGCCTTGTTGGACTCATGGTATCCCAAAGACTAGTGAGATGGGGAACACAAAAACATTCTCTGCCGAGCTCAACAAATCCTTTGAGCAATCCATGTCTCAGGGTTCACTGAATGCTGTTGTTGCAAGCATGTGAGGAGGTAAAAAGTGCCACTAATACATTGGAAACTTTGTTCAGGGAGCTTTTATTCTGGTGCTGTAACTGCCATGGCCATGACCCTTATTGGGTCTGAAACTGTAGAAAGGTAATCAAAACTGGAGTTGAAATTTTCCATCCAGTACAGACAGTCCTCCCTACCCTAGGTGAAGAATGAGTTTGTCTGTAAATTTCAAGCAGCAGTGAGAACAAACTATGCTAGAAAGTTTAGTTTCTGAAAAGTAGAGTGTTGGAGTGTTTGAAATCCTTTTTGCATTAATTCAGGTTTCATAAGTAATCATAAGCAATGTCAAAACTGATAATTTCAGTATTTCTGAAATGAAATGTTCCTTTTGAGGGATGCTGGTCAGTGCTCTTCACAGGACAGAAAATATGTTGGGTGGTTTGTCTATCAGCTGCCACTTCCTTGGAGTTCACGTTTGGATGAGTGAGTGCCTTCAGTGCAGTTTTGTGCACAGTGCTGGAGGGATGCCCTTCCTGTCTTTCCTCTTGACAGAGTTTTCCAGCATACAGTGACAATTTTGACAGTACAAACAGCATAATGTCTTGACCATAGATTATCTGTTTGGGGTTTTTGTTTAAATAAATAATAAACCCACTGAGGAAAAAGGAGTTAGCTGGAAAAGCAATTTATCTTCTGGTGGCCACATATGATGTGCTGGTTTCATACAGGAAATCTGCTGAGCTCAGAACTGAAAGCTTTTGTTTTCCCTGTGTGTACTTCACTGGCCAGTGGCTGCAGGAAGCCAGTGCTGAACTGTCTTCGCAATTTCTAAGCGTCCCCAAACTGATTCAAAGGGTGTGTCTGACTGACTCCCACTGTTTATGCACACACATGGGGCTCTCATGTGCTTGAGCCTGAAGACTGTTTATAGCGGAAGCAATAAAATAAATCTCTGAAGAAAGAATATTTTGTGTCCTCTGCAACAGCCCATGACACCTGTCTCTCTCGAATGAGAGCTCCCTGCTGAGATGAAGATATACAGTATACAGAGGGCAAAACCCACTGTAAATTAGAGCTACGTTGGTGACAGGTTTCTTTCTTCTCTTTCATTATTTTATTTATTTAGAGAATGACTGTAAATATTTAGCCCTAGATTAGTGAATTAAGGTTGCTGGTAAGAGGACGGTTGCGCCCTTAACAATACTTGTTCTGATCAAAGGAAAACTAGTTTTCCTTTGTCCTAGTCTGAGCTGTGTGGAGGTTGTGTCCTGGTGAAATCAATACATTTTGTGTGCTCATGAGCTGGGCTGCTCAGATTACATGTTTCATTTAGGGAGAGAGATGGATTTGATGAGTGGTCCGTTAGATGGATAAGAAAGTGGTTGGACAGTAATATCCAGAGGGTGGTGGTCAACAGCTTTGAGCCCCAAAGGACATCAGTGACAAGTGGGACACCCAGGGGTCCTTACTGGGACCAATGTTATATCTTCATTAATGATACAGAAAAAGGGATCAACTGCACCCTCACCAAGTTTGCACCAAGCTGAGCGGTGTGTTTGACACACCTGAAGGACAGGATGTCATCCAGAGGGACCTGGACAAGCTCGAGGAGTGGTCCATGGGAACATCATGAGGTTTAACAAGGCCAAGTGCTGATGCTGCACCTGGGTCAGGGCAACCCCCGGTATCAGCCCAGGCTTGGCATGAACAGACCAAGAGCAGCCCTGCCCAGAAGGACTGTGATTTTATGACTGATTTTTCAAGATTTCTGCCTTTTGCTGGCTGCCGTTTTTGTACCTTCTTCTTCCAAGCTCAGAACTGTGTTCTTTCTTTCCATGCCAGGAGTAGGTGCAGCCTCCATTAGAGATCTGTTTCACAGAGGGGTGCTTGCAAACTTTGGTCAAATCACCTCTTTCTTCCCTTAAATGAGATAAATACACTGAGTTTCTTCAGGCTTATTCCCTGGACTTCAGTTTTTTTCTGCTCTTGTTCAGCGCTTGAAAATGTAACTTTGAAGTACAGATGCACAAATTTGCATATCTGGATTTGTCGCTGCGTACAACATTGGTATTCTCTCACTTTTTCAGGGTCAAATATTAGTTTTTGCACCCTTCCACTACACTGTAAGCACAAAGTCAGATGGTAGGTTGCCATTATTATGATGTTATTTCCCAATGTCATGAACTTCAGCATACAGCTCCCCCTCATATATGAGCTCTCATCTTTGCTTTTTCTTTTACTTCCTTTATGAAAGTAGATTTTTAAATCCCCCTGATTTTAGCAAGTGACCCAGTTCACCCTATCTAATCAATCTTTCTCATTTACTGTCTTGCCAATTTTTATCTCCTCTGAAAATATTCTCTGCACTAATTTTCTGTTTTCTTCCAGATCATCAATAAATATATTTAATGGCAGGAATATCATTCTACAGGAGTGAAAGTTTTTGGTTGACATTTCCCTTGTATTTTATTTTTATGATGAATTCTGAATGTGTTTGTGTTTACCATAGTGGTAGCTTTTGCAATCAAAATATCTCACAGGGCAAATCAAAATTTTTCACAGATGTCTTTTGCCTTATCTAACCCAGCTTGTCTGCTGGAGTGAATCTGTGTTAGAATTGTGGTTGCACTAGGTTGGAGAATCAAGCTAACATAAGCCACAGCCTTAACCTTTGTCTTACTGAAATTTCAACCTCAAGGCACACTCAAAACATGCTCAAAAACAGCTTTGAAATGCATTTTATGTCAGATTTCTGTTAGCATAACCACTGAGACATCTTTAGGTCAGATGGATGGTTGCCATCTTAAATATCCAAAATGGGAAGGAAATAAAATAAAAGACTCGTAGAGATCTATGGCAGGTCATGCTTCTCTGTTGCTTCTTGACATATCTAACTATGCATTTGAAATCATAGGAATTTTGAAAACTTAAGCAGCTGCTGTTCTATCCAGCTACAGAGTGGATCAGAACAGCAAGACTTCAGGAATTTGCTACGGCAGAGAAAACATCTGGCTTATCTTCACAGTATTGGCTGATATGCTGACTGCAAAGCTTCAGCCTACAAATGTTCCTGAGACATGCCCTAAGCTGCCTGCCAGGAACTTGCATGTCCAGTCTTTACAGCTGGATGAAGTCTGGCTATGAAAAAAGGGGCTTACGATGTGATGGATCCTGGTTTTGAAAGTCTTCCTGAGCAGATGCTTCTATGTGCCTGAAGATTTGATCAGCAGGGAAAACTGCAGTAGAAGATGAGGTGTTCCAGGCTCATGCTGGAAAGGTGCATCCCAGCCCTGCTGTGCTACCTTGGTGCACACAAGTATTAATCCAGAGCCTTCCTGCTCTTCCCCAGGGACCATTGGTTGGCCATGGCTCCTACAAAGTAAAACCAAATTGAGGAAGGAAGGAAAACTGACAAGGAAGCTGGCTGTCCTTTTTACTGCTGTAATTGAACAAATAATCCCAAATACCTGTATAGCTGAAGCCAGGAACAGAGCTGCTTTTGATCTAGGGACACTAGTCTAGCTCAGAAACAGCTTAGATGGGGAAGTATTTTGTTTTATTTGCATCTAGTTTGGAGCAAAAACAAGGCAACTTGGAGTTCTGGAAAATAATGAGAGGTTCCAGGTTACAGTGATCTTGTTACAAATCCAGGTGCTTTCCGGATCTGCTTGCCCGTGTTCGGATCTGCTGAGTTGTGATCCCTCCAGGTGGCTCCCAAAAGTGCAGCCATAGGCTTATGGTCAGGCAAAATGTCCATGGAAAGCTCCAAAGCAGTGGTAGTCACCGGTGATTGATAAAAGGAAGTCAAAAGGTGTGCAGGTTCCATAAGAGAAGGAATTTCATCATCTCAGTGAAGGACTTGCCACTTTCCCCTTGTGCCACCACTGCATAAGCTTGTGAATAAGAAATAATTTGCCTCTGAATTGACAGCTTTGGGAACATTTAGCTTTGATGGTCTAGGCTCTGAGCCATTTTATGACCAAAAATTCTTCCTTCTACTCAAAATAATATATTATTTCAAATGTCAATGGTACTTAGCTTATAAAATAACAGCTGAACTCAGTCTAGGCAGTTCACAGCTGTAGCTCTTCAGGAGCTTTTTAATGAGTAAAAAGATACTTCACTGAAGACATTTTGCTCAACTATGAGAAGCCCAGAATTCATTTTAAAAATGTGTATTATAGAATGAGTGACATCTTATTAGATAAAAAATAATAATATCATAGCTATCGTTTTCCTTTCAAAGAAAAGATATGGCCAAGTTGTAGTTCTTACTGAAAAGTTCACAAGCCGTTAAAACCTTCACCTGTGTCTGTTTTTTTGGCCCTGTGTGCAGTCCTAGCAACTGCTGAGAAGTAACACTTAACATGTTTCTGGAATTCTGGCGTTAACTCCGATATCCTATCTAATTTCCTTTCTGTGCCTACATTTCCCCTCCATAAATACTGCAGGGATACTGCGTGGTAACTGATGAGCTGTGCTCTCATTCATACTGCTCTTCACTGTTAAAGAGCTTTTATATGCTATGTGTTACATGGCACTGGATGTTATTTATTAACACATGTAATTCAAATCGTGATTCATATGAAATTGCTATCTGTGACATCTGAAGACAGTCCTCAAATAATGTGTTGAATGATTGCTACCTCAAATACTAAGTCATGCACATTTGAAGAAGAAGCTGAATAAAACTGAACAGCAATTCATAAAATTTTCATCAGCCAGGTGCTTGCCCTTTCCCTTTTTAAAATGAGAAACGAACTTATAATTGCTTTACAACATTTCTTTTCTTGAAATTCAATCTATATTCACACAAAACCCCCCCCTGCTTTGCAAATCTTCGGATAATTTTGAATGAAGCTTCAGGTGCTGAGCTAAATGTACCTTGGATGAAATTTTCATGACTGTAAGTTCCCAAGTTGAAAACTGTTCTGGTAACAGTGCAGGGGATTTTCTGAAGTGTCTGCATGTGTATCCTTTCCAGTCTCCAGCTCAGCTCTTCTAGCCACCTGCTGCTGATTCTGTTTCCATCACATCTGAAACAGCATGTGTGCTTTCTTCCTAATAGACTTCCTCCATCACCTTTGTGATCCTTGATGGTGCTCCCTTCAGTACATCCGTGTTATTTCCACTGGGAGCCCACCACATTGTGCAGCACTCCAGATGTGCCTCCCTAGGCTGAGCAGAGGGAAAGGATCCCCTTCTTTGACCTGCTGGGTTCCTGTCACCCCATTTCTCCAGCCCACGGAGGACCCTTTGAATGGTGGCACAACCCTCTGGTGTTGAGCCACTCCTCGCAGTGTGAACGTGCTGAGGATGCCCTGTCCCATCATCCACATCACTGATGAAGATGCTGAACAGAACTGGCCCCAGTATTAGCCTCCGGGCACATCACCAGCCACCGCCCTTCGGACAGACTTTGCTGTAATCACATCCCTTTCAGCCCGACAGTTCAGACACCTCTCACACCCACTCACCTAGTCCATGCTTCACCAATTTGTCAACAAGGATGCTATAGAAGACAGTAGCAAAAGCCCTACTAAAGCTGAGGCAGACAGCAGGTAGGTATTCAGGTAGGTGAATTCAAAACACTGGTTTTCTTGGCTGATGGTAGCCCCTCTGATGGCCTGGAGTAGTTAGTTAAAGATATATTCACAAAAATCTCTCTGCTGACAGTCCCCACAGTTGCAGCTCAAAAGCAAAACGTTGTCAAGGCAAGAATGGACTAGAAATATACCCAGCAAGTTCAGCCCTTTTCAGAGTGTGGGTAACTGAAACAAATAATGTCATGTCATAATTCAGTCCTCAGTCTTCTCATTCTGCATTTACTGAAGGGTAACTGAGAGACAAATGTTTTTTGCAATTGAGATGGCGAAAAGAAAACCAGCCTGTCCTGCACTGAGTTATATCTGAGGATGAAAACTACTGGGCTGCAGTTCTTTAATGAGATTCATTTTTATGATATTCTTGTGTGCTTGTTACACCCAGTAATCCTGGTTGAGGGTGGTGATGCTGCCCTTCCTTCTGAGCACCTCTCCTCCACAAGCTCTTCCCCTGTCTTGAGAAGCAATGCTTCTTGTCAAGTAAAAATGCCTCTTTTTATGGATTCCAACAATAATGAAGTGCTGTCGAGAGAAAAAGCACTCCATCTCCATCATGAAGACTGAAAACCATTTGAGGAAGGGAAAAAGTAAAGTGCTAGCTATCAGGATTTTGATGGTTTTTTTCCTTTTCAAGAGGATTATATGGATCTTTCTGCACACTCCAGAGCTGTGTAGCAGCATCTTCATTGCTCATCCAGCTTCTGAAGTTGCTCTTATGGAACAGAACAGAACAGAAAAGAAGGACAAAAAGTGATGCTTTATCCAAAACACCGTGGGTAGCAGGCTGAGAACTGGGATTGTTCAGCCTGGAAAAGAGAAGGCTGTAGGGTGACCCAATTGTGTTATTCCAGTAGCTGAAAAGGTAGAACAAGAAAAAGACAAGAACAATGGAAAGGGACTCTTTACAAGGGCCTGGAGCGACAGGACAAGGGAATGACTTCAAACTGATAGAGGGTAAGTTTAGATTAGATATTAGGAAGAAAATCTTTACTGTGAGGGTGGTGAGGCACTGGAACAGGTTGCTCAGGGAAACTGTGGATTCTCCAACCCTGGAAGTGTTCAGTGCCAGGTTGGATGGGGCTCTGAGCAACCTGGGATAGTGGAAGGTGTCCCTGCCTGTGGCAGGAGGGGTGGAACTGGATGATCTTTAAAGTCCCTTCCAGCCCAAGCCATTCTATAATTCTGTGATAAACTGCTGGGGAGAGAGATCAAGCCCTTGTGAGTGGCTCAGACAGATCTTCCAACCAACAAAATTCACGCCTAAACAGTGCACAAGGTTATCTCTATTAATAACCCCAAAACAGGCTGCAAACCCTCAGCACACATTCGTCTCCCTCTAGAACTGTGCTTGGTCATGAAGTGTGATGAAAACTGCCTGCTTGGTGGGTGTGCCAGGATTGAAGGCCCTGCTGATGAACAGTGGGGCAAAAGCAATCAGTGAGTTAGATTTTGTTTGTTCCAGACTTTATTTTCCATTATAGTTTCTGAAGATAGTTGTCTTCTGAAGAACTGAACACCTTTTATTGATCGAATCTGTTTAAGGGCACTGGTGATATTTTGAGCACTGAATCAATAATGTGCCTGACATACCATAAGCGAGGGTAAACCAGAGAAGGACAGATTGATTGATTGATTTTTCCTTTTGCAGCTTTTGAAGCGGCACCTCTCTGGGCTCCCAGGGCTCATCTCTACAAATGGTGGGCAGCTGCTGGGCCAAACGGGCACTTGAAGTGTGGGGAAAAAAAGGTGTTAAAGAGTTTCAGTGGTGCCACTGAAAAGAGGGAGTCACTGTCTCAAGATGTAACTTAAACGATGCAGTGACTTAGAGAAGGGCTGTTCATGACTGCAATTTAATCAGCAGAGAAGCTCCATCATTTTCAAAATGAAAAAAAGTTTTGACCATGTCTGTCTTTTCTTTCTGTGGCTGATAGTGAGAGCCACTTGCTGCTCTGATGTGAAAAACTGGGTCAAGGCATTACTGGTAGCTGCTAAGAGTGTGTGGTGCAAGAAACAGCAATCCCGGTGTGCTGTGGTTGTTTGCAGTGCTGCAGACAGACTCTGCAGCCCTGCATACACACAGGCAACAGGCATGGTTGCTCGTTCTTCTAACAAATGTGACCCCATAAAAAATGCTGCTTGGCAGAGCAAAGACAAGCGGCGTGCAGTGTGGGGAGCAGAGCCCTGGTTTCCAAGCCTGAAGGTCCAGTTCTTCCAGGGCTGTGCAGGGCGACAGGGATTAAGTCAGTGCCATGCTGTGCACTGCCGGTGTCCCCGCATAATTAGATCACCATCACTTCAGAGCAGAGCCTGCTTCTGTACAGCTTTGAACAATGAGGTTTTGATCTTGTTGGGGTCCCTTGGCACCACATTAATACTATTTCATTAAACATATTATAAGATTTACTGCCACATCACCAGGATGGTTTTTAAAAAAGCTGAACCTATGATGGAAGGGAGAGAACTGAGGATGGGAAATTGAAACTTTATTCTGTTTTTCTGTTATAATTTGGAGTTGGACATTTATTCCTTCAGCTGGCATAAATCCCTGGCTTGCACAGGTCAGCTGTTAGTGAACTAAGATTAGCTGTGGATGTGTGGTAATTGCACTCTGCTCAGCCTGTTGGCTGAGGCTCTGCTCCATAACTCTGCAGTGTCTGGAGATCAGCATATTTTTCAGAACGGCCCAGCATTAGCCCCTCATCTGAGCACAGCTGGGCATGGCCAGGGAAGCAGCTGGAGCACACAGCTGCCAGGAAGCAGCCTGGGCATTCTGTCTTCACTTGAGGGAGGGAAAAGAGAGTTTTGGCCCTGGAGATACAATTCCTGACATATCCTATTTGGTAGTAGAGGCGATGATGTTGTGGAGAAGGTTCTCCATTAGCCAGGGACTCTGGGTAAAAGTGGAAAAGGAAAATTGATTTCCAGAAGTTGCTCACTAGGCTCTGAATTGGAAGAGCCTCCCTATGTCATCCTCACATGGGCCTCAGTTGTTTCAGGTATAATTACTGCAGCAGTTTGACAAAGCCCATTTGTGAAAGGGAAAGTGAAGAGGAAAGCAAACCATGCAAATAGATGGCTTCTGAGGGCTTGGCTTTGCCTCTGCCTGGAGTCGTGCCTTGTGCTGTTTGCAAAGTGGCACAGAAATGTAAACAGGCAGGTAACAACTCTGCTTCTCCATTCCAGGTCTGAATCTAAAAGCATTTCCTTGTTTGCTGTACCCTGCTGTTTCCTCCATCTCTTGTCCTTCTCTCACACAGTTACTGCATTCTTTTCCTTCTCTCACTTCAGCTCAAGATCAATTGCCTCCTGTTTGCTGTTCAGGAAAGCTGAAATGTGCTCCATTGCAGTTTCCCATTAATGGCAGTGCTTTATCCTGGTGACAGCAAATGGGAAAAGAATGCTGTCAGTGTTTTGACCTTCAGCAGGTTCTTCACTTACTGAAGACATGCTGAAAATGAAATATGAATTACATACTGATACCTCTCTCCATTTAAAGTTTTATGGGTAGCAGTATTTCTTAGCAAAGCAAAACTTGCTCTTCTTCAATGACCAGAAGGCAAAATTGCATTATTTGGTGTATCTCAATTCATGCAGACCTCCATCACAAACTAGAACTGCTACTTTCTTCCCTTCACTCAGAAACACTGTTACTTAGAGTGACAGCTTGTCATAGTCCCCGTGCACTATCTCCCATACATAAAGATGATTGAAATAATTTTATCAGTGATTTATGATACTGGTTCTGATGAGTTTGTTAATTTCAAGATAACAGACTATCCTGTAAACAGAGCACTGCTTTGCAAAGCATGTTGTTGGGAATAAAAAGCCATACACCAAAATATTGCACTCCATGCTTTGCCAGATCTACATGGATCAGCTTGAAAACACAGGATTTAGCTGCTAAAAATTCAAGATTTCTTAAATCAGAAATAGAAAAATTCTAGCTCTATATGCTGGTGGTGAGAAGAGAGTATCTCCTTCCTAAAAAGTGTAACTGTGTTTGAAATCTCCAATAAGAGTCCCAGATTTGTTAGGTGGCACAGGCCTTGTTTTATTTGTTTCCTTACTGTCTTCACTTTTCTCCTGTCTTTTTCTAGATAGGACATACCCCAAACTCTCAATACACTCTTCTTTGGATGCTGGGGATTGGGGTTTGAATCCCTTCAGGAGGGGAAGGAACTGAATGAGGGAATGGCACATCTGGGACAGGGACTCAGTGCATAGCAAGCTTCAAGATGAGTAAGATTGTACCCCCATAGTTTAGGTACTTCAGGGCCAGGCTGCAG